>JNEM01014242.1:0-13538 GCA_000697335.1 Conidiobolus incongruus B7586 | reverse complement strand
TAATAATTAAATATTGATTTAAAAAATTATTTATTATAAAAAACTATTTATAAATATAAAATATATTTAAAATATTAATAGTTGAGTTTTATTAATATTACCATAGAATTGAAGAAATGAGAAATTTTTTAATTTCTGATTTTTCAAACATATTATTAGTTTTGAATAAAAAAATATATACAAAATAAATAAGAAAATAAAGAGTTTTAAATTATATATATATATATATAATAACTTTTTTGATTAAAAAATAATTTTTTAAAATTAGTTATTTAATTTAATCATGCTTAAACCAAATAGTAACTATTAAAAGTTTTTTATTTTAGTATTAGTAAAACTTAACCATAAATCTTTTAAAATCATTTAAAACTTACAAGCAGCTTTTAGTAATAAAGTATTATCTAAATTAACAATTTATTGCTAGGTAAATTATTTTAAAACTAGGAGAGAAACTACCCAAAACCTATTAAAATCTAAAAAACCAATTTTAACTATTATTCTTTTAATTGTTAATAAAATAAAAAAAAATATTGAAAAGTATTATTTTATTTCAGCTAGACAATTATCAAAACATTTTAATATTAGTTATATAAATATTTTATATATATTAAAGTTTAAATTAAAATTAATTAATAAAAATATATAATAGGTACCTAATAATTTAACTAAAGCTTAAAAAAAGATAAAGTAGCTATTGCTAAATAAAACTTACTAAGATATAGTTAGAAACCAAAGCTTTTACAATAAATTATTATAATTGATGAATTTTAGATTTCTTTGTATAATCCTTTATTAAAACATAAATCAAGGTGTTAGATAAAGTTAAATCAACCCCCTCTATAAATTATTTTAAATAAACACTTTATTAATAAGTGAATATTAATTGTTGTAATGGATTATAATGATATATGATATTCTTATTTAGTTCCTAAAGGAAAATTAATTAATAATAAACTTTATATTTCTTTTTTAAATAAAACTATTTCTAATTAGTATTCTCAATATAATTTGAGAAAACCTATTATTTTGTATGAAAATTATAAAATATATAAATCTAAAGTTGTATAAAACTTTTTAATTAAAAATAACTGGAAAAAACTACCATATCTAGTATATTCCCTAGATTATAACCTATGTGGTTATAATTGTTTTAGGTAATTAAAAAACTAACTTGCAAGAAAGAAAATTTCTACAGGAAAATTTAATTAATTTGTGAAATATCAAATTTTAGTTTTTAATAAAAAGAATTGTTTTTTAAGTGTTAGATCTTTACTAAAAGTATAGCAAAAAGTTATTAGAAATAAAAGAAATTATTAATTTTATATTATATATTTATTTTTATTTTTTTATATATTAAAATGTTTATTTTTTTTCAACTGCAAAAAATTCCCATTATTTAAATTATAAAGTAATATCAAAATAAAAATTCTTTAATGATTATTATTTAATTTATATATAACTAAGTTAAACAATTAAATTGAAAAAATTAATTTTTTAATATGAAAATTTAATATATATATATATATATATATATATTGACACTGGCTGAGAAGGTAAGTGTCTAATACCTTTTAAGTAAATAGTTGTCTTCTAGGACAGCACTTGTTTGGTGATATAAAAGGGGTAATTTATTATTTAACCTGGATTATTAGGCTGTACCCTATAAAGAGGACCAATGTGATAATGTGATTGTAGTTGAAATATTTATAGTTTGCTTGATGTGTCTTCCTAGCATAAAAATTATATGTTGGATGGAATGACTGATTACATTGCTCCAGTGTATTTTGTGGTTATATTGCAGGTAGATTTGCGATGGGATTCTTGAATGAATTGAATTATTAAGGACAAATGGGTCCTCTAGCCTGTGACAATATATATTTTAAAATCATATAATTTTATATTTATCCTATATATATTAGTATATTAATAAGTAATAATAAGTTTGAAGAATTAGAAATTAAAAAATTACTAATTTTTTTAATTTCAAGATAATATTTAAAAATAATATTATTATTTTAAAATAAATAAATATTAAATATTTATATTAAAGTTCTTTTTGTTATTTATTACAAAATATTAAATTCTTTTACATTTTTATTTAAACTAATATTAATATTATAATATTATAATATCAAAATTATGTAAAATAAATATATTTAATTAATATATTAGATAATTATATTTAATAAAAAAAATATAAAGTAATTATAGATTTATCAATATAAAAATTAAAAAATGGCAAATTTTTTAATTTCTGAACTTTCAAATATATTATATATTTTGAATATTATTTATATATAAAATATATAGAAAAATATATATTTTAAAACTATATATATATTTATATTGAATTATTTATTTTATAAGTATAGTGGTAGTTAAACCAATATAGTATAGAGGAAGACTTAATATAAAAGTAGTGTATGCAAAATGTAGTAATATAATGTGGCTGTAGTGTGCAAGTATAAACAAAGTTTAATTAAGCTTCAAACTAGGATGAGTCACTGATATATTAAGATTTATATTAGGTAGTGCCAATATCTTATAATATTAATAGAATATAGTTTCAATCTTAGAAATAGTGTAAAAGTAAAAAATATTAAGAATTAAGAAGAAAAAGAGGAACCTAGTTTATTAAATAGATTAATGTTATTTATACAATAATTTAATTATATATGTATAAATTAACTATATAATTTATAGTTAATTGAATTATATAAAGTAAATATAAAAATTTAAAGAATTAGTCTCTTAATATTCTTTTAGTAAGTTTTTTAGAAGAAACACACTCTTTAAATTTTTATAAATAGGTATAATAAGTTAAAGTATTCTTAATATTTTCTAGGGGTTCTTATGTAGCTTCTTTAATAAAATAACCCATCTATTTTACATAAAAATAAAGCTTATTCCTAATAGATTTAAACTTAATTATATAATCAATATAGTATTTTTCTTCTCTATCTTAATTAATAATTAAATCTAGTTTTAAAGTTTTTAATTAATTAGGAAAAGTGTTAAAATATTTAAAGTATAGTTTGATTTTAAATATGTGAAAGGTAGGGTTGATCATCAAAGTTAATAGTAATTCTAAGGTAATATTTTCAAAATTCAAATCAATAGATTAAATTTTATAGGGACTATAATATAATAGTAAGTATTTGGGATTTAAGCTAGATTTAAGTAAGGTAAGTTTAAAGGTAGATTGTTCTAAGTATACAAACATGCTAATTTCATATTTAAAAGGATTTTTAGATAACTTTAAGTATTGTTGTTTTATAATCTTTTAATTTTCTTTTAAGTTGAATTTAATAAAGGAATCAATATACTTGATATTAAATTAAAATTCAACAATATTTAAAGGTAAGTTGATTTAAAGTTTTAGGGTAATTATTGAGTTAAGATATTTATTATAATTGATGAAATAAAGGCTAAAACCTATTGATCTATTGATAAAGGTGTTGAATAAATATTAGAATTGATAGATATAAGTATTTTAATTTAATTGATTAGTGTTAATATAAGCTTTAATCATTTATTTTAAGGTTTTAATAGTTTTTTCAGCAAGTTTATTAGTTTAGTGATGATTAATAGTAGATATAGCTAGGTTAATCTTAAAGGAAAAAGATAATAACTTTTAAAATTAAGAGTTGAATTGTACATCTCTATTAGATATAATAATTTGTGGAATTTTATAGTAAGTAAAGATATTAGAGAATAACAATTATATAACATCTTTAATTATAGAAGTTTTGAAATAAAGAATAAAATAAACATATTTGGAAAATGAATTAATTATAATTAATAAGTTATCATAACTATTTTTTAATTTAGGGATTTTTATAAAATCAAGTTAGATTTGTTATTATATTTTATTAGAGACTTGTAGGGGAATAAGTTTACTATATTTTAGTTAAGTACTATATTTAATTTTTTAGTATATATCACAAGTATTAGTGTATTTCTAAACTAATTTAACTAGGGAAAGTTAGTAATACCTTGTTTTAATTCTCTTAACAGTTTTTAACTAGTTTTAATATCCTCTAATAAATAAATTATAGCATTTATCAAATATTGTTTGTTAAATCTAAAGATTATTAAGAACATATAGACAATTATTATAATATAGTAAGTTATTGATAATTTTACAACTTTTAACATATTTTAATTGGTTTTCTAATACTTTAAAGAGTTTTTCTTTAACTAAAATAAAAAAATTATTATTTAACAATGTTTCTTAAAGTAGTTTAATAAATTCTTTATTTCCTTTATTAATAATAATTAAGTTAATATTTGCTAGGTTTTTGTAATTAAAATAAAAGGGTAAATATATAAGATTTTTTAACAAAGTATCTAAAATATAATTTTATTAACTTAAAAGATATTGAATAAAAAAAAGTAAACTTAAATAGTTTTAATCTATCTAACTTATTTTCTTAATAAATACTTCTGAGTATTTAAGTAGATAAGTGATTTATAATTTGTAAGTGTTAAGAAAAAGTTGTAAAATAAAAAATATAAGTGATTTATTATTATTTCTACTAAAGTAAAGAGTTTTTATTTATAAACTAGGTTTTTTAATTTAGCTGGTTTTATTTTTCTCAACTAGAATATTATTAGTTTTAAGATAATATTTATAAGGTTAAATTCAACCTATTCTTTTTTATTTATTATTTTATTTTATAATTATAAGGTAAAATATAAATTAAATTCAAACTAGGTTAACTATTTACCAATTATAAAAAAACTATAGTTAGTATAAATAATAGTAGGTAGTTTTAGATTAAAGATAGATAAAATAAAAACATTAATAATATAGAAAATCAAAATATTTATATAGAAAGTGTATAGTGGGGTTTATTCAAAAAAAAGTTTTTCTTTAAGAGATTAATAAAAAGAATAGCAAGTTCAACAAAAGAATCAATGAAATTTTTAAAGTAATTTAATAATTTAAGTACAAACATAAGTTAATTATTGTTTATAAATATAATAAAAGCTTTAACACTATTGAGTTTAGTTAGATTAATACTAATTTTTTAAAAGGAAACAATATAACCATAGAAAAAAATAGAAGAGGTACTAAAGATATATTCTGATAGTTTTTATAAGTGTAGTGGTAGTTAAACTAATATAGTATAGAGGAAAACTTAATATAAAAGTAGTGTGGTGTAGAATATAGTAATATAATGTAGCTATAGTGTGCAAGTGTAAACAAAGTTTAATTAAGCTTCAAACTAGGATGAGTCACCAATATATTAAAATTTATATTAGGTAGTGCTAATATCCTATAGTATTAATAGAATATAGTTTTAATTTTAGAAATAATGTAAAAATAAAAATAATAAGAATTAAGAAGAAAAAGAAAAACTTAGTTTATTAGATAATTTAATACTATTTATACAATTAATTTAATTATATAAGTATAAATTAATCATATAATCTATAGTTAATTGGATTATATAAAAGTATATATAAGAATTTAAAGAACTAGTCTCTTTATACTCCCCTAGTAAGTTTTTTAGAAAAGACACACTCCCTAATTTTTTACAAATAGGTATAATAAGCTAAAGTATTCTTAATATTTTCTAGAGGTTCTTATATAACTTCTTCAATAAGATAACCCATCTATTTTATATAAAAATAAAGCTTATTCCTAATAGATTTAAACTTAATTATATAATCAACATAGTATTTTTCTTCTCCATCTTAATTAATAATTAGATCTAGTTTTGGGGTTTTTAATTGATTAGGAAAAGTGTTAAAATCTTCAAAGTATGGTTTAATTTTAGATATGTGAAAGGTAGAGTTGATCCTCAAAGTTAGAGGTAATTCCAAGGTAATATTTTCAAAATTTGAATCAATAGATTAAATTTTATAGGGACTATAATATAATAACAAGTATTTTTCTTCTCCATCTTAATTAATAATTAGATCTAGTTTTGGGGTTTTTAATTGATTAGGAAAAGTGTTAAAATCTTCAAAGTATGGTTTAATTTTAGATATGTGAAAGGTAGAGTTGATCCTCAAAGTTAGAGGTAATTCCAAGGTAATATTTTCAAAATTTGAATCAATAGATTAAATTTTATAGGGACTATAATATAATAGTAAGTATTTAGGATTTAAGCTAGATTTAAGTAAAGTAAGTTTAAAAGCAGATTGTTCTAATTATACAAACATACTAGTTTTATATTTAAAATGGTTTCTAGATAACTTTAAGTATTAGTGTTCTATGATCCTTTAATTTTCTTCTAAGTTAAATTTAACAAGGGAATTGATATATTTGATATTAGATTAAAATTCAACAATATCCAAAGGTAAATTGATTTGAAGTTTTAGAGTAATTATTAAGTTAGGATATTTGCTATAATTGATGAAATAAGGGTTAAAACTTGTTAACCTATTAATAAAAATATTGAATAAATATTAGAGTTAATAGATATAAGCATTTTAATTTAACTGATTAGTGTTAATATAAGCTCTAATCATTTACTTCAAGGTTTTGATAGTTTTTTCAACAAGTTTATTGGTTTAGTGATAATTAGTAGTAGATATAGCTAGGTTAATTTTAAAGGAAGAGGATAATAACTTCTAAAATTAAAAGTTGAATTGTGTGTTTTTATTAGATATAATAGTTTGTGGAATTCTATGATAGGTAAAGATATTAAAGAATAACAATTATACAATATCTTTAGCTGTAGAAGTTTTGAAACAAGGAATAAAATAAACATATTTAAAAAATAAATCAATTGCAATTAGTAAGTTATTATAACTATTTATTGATTTAGGGATTTCTATGAAATCAAGCTGGATTTGTTGTTAAGTTTTATTAGGGACTTGTAGGGGAATAAATTTACTATATTTTACTTGAGTATTATATTTAGTTCTTTAGCATATATTATAGGTATTAGTGTATTTCTGAACTAATTTAACTAGGGAAGGTTAGTAATACCTTGTTTTAATTCTCTCAGCAGTTTTTAACTAGTTTTGATGTTTTCTAACAGGTAAGTTATGGCATTCATTAAATATTGTTTGTTAAATCTTGGGAATGTTAGGAATATATAGACAATTATCATAATATAGTAAGTTATTGATAATTTTAAATCTTTTAACATATTTTAGTTAGTTCTCTAATAGTTTAGAGAGTTCTTCTTTAACTAAAATAAAGAAATCATTATTTGGTAGTGTTTCTTAAAGTAGTTTAATAAATTCTTTATTTCCTTCATTAATAATCATTAAGTTAATATTTGCTGGATTTTTACAATTAGAATAAAAAGGTAGGTATGTAAGATTTTTTAACAAAGTATCTACAACATAGTTTTATTAACCTAAAAGATATTAAATAAAGAAAAGGTAAGTTTAGATAGTTTTAATTTATCTAACTTATTTTCTTAATAAATGCTTCTGAGTATTTAAGTAGATAAGTAATTTATAATCTGTAAATGTTAAGAAAAGGTTGTAGGATAGGAAATATAAGTGATTTTTAATTATTTCTACTAAAGCAAAGAGTTTTTATTTATAAACTAGGTATTTTAATTCAGCTGTTTTCATTTTTCTTAACCAGAATGTTATTAATTTTAAAGTAACATTTATAAAGTTAAACTCAACTTGTTCTCCCTTATTATTTTATCTTATAGTTATAAAGTAAAATATAAATTAAATTTAAACTAGGCTAATTATCTACCAATTGTAAAAAAACTAAAGTCAGTAAAAATAATGGTAGGTAGTTTTAGATTAAAGATAGATAAAGCAAGAGTATTGGTAATATAGAAAATTAAAGCATTTATGCAGAAAGTGTATAGTAGTGTTTATTCAAAAAAAGAGTCTTTCTTCAAGAGATTAGTAAGAGGAGTAGTAAGTTCAACAAAAAAATCAATGAAATCTTTAAAGTAATTTAATAATCTAAGTATAAACATAAGTTAATCTTTGTTTATAAGTATAGTAAAAGCTTTAACACCATTGAGTTTAGTTAGATTAATACTAATTCCTTAGGAGGAAACAATATAACTATAGAAAGGGACAGAAAAAGCACTAAAGATATATTTTAATAGTTTTAAAGGTAATTTATGTTCTTGAATAATTTATAAAACCTGATTAACATATTAAATATATTCTTCTTTAGTTTTTAAAAGGATCAAGATATTATCAAGGTAGGTGATAATAAAGTTATTAAAAACAAGGTTGATAAGGGAATTGATGAATTAAGTAAAAGTTAAAAGAGCATTACACAATTTAAAATTTATAACAGTAAATTTATAGTAACTTAAAAGAGTATTGAAAGTAGTTAAAGGGATAGAATTTTCTTCAACTTTAATATTGTAATATCTATTCTTAACATCTAATTTAATAAATATAGTTGATCTAAGTAGTTTATCCTTAACATCATATAGGTTTAGTAATGGGGTTTTATCCTTGATAGTTTTAAAGTTTAAAACACAGTTATCAATATATAATCTCTAACCACCATCAACCTTTTGTATAAAGAAGATTAAAGATTTTTATGGTGAGGAAAAAGGTCTAATATACCTATTTTCAAGTAGTTTTTGGATTTCTTCTTTTAAGGTTTGGTATTGTTTAAGAGATAAATGGTAAGTAAGCTTTAAGTATAGTTGTATATTAGGGATTAGTTTAAATTTGTGATCAATATTATATTTAGGTGGTAATTTATTTACAGGTTCAAAAACATTAACAAATTAACTTATTGTATTGTATAAAAAGTGGTTATTAGATATAACTTCATTAAAATCAACAAATGAAGTGTTAATAGATGAATAATAAACAAATATATATCCCTATAGATTATTTAGGTTTTTGATTAGCTTTTTATATTGATTTTTACTTATAATAATAGAATTATTTGCTACAATTATAGAGTTAGTGTTAGGTAAAGCATTTAATAATTTTATAGTAGGGTAATGTAGATTTTTTAAGATTAATTCTACTAATTTCTTTTGGAAAGTGAAAAAAATAAATTTGTAGCCTTCTGGGGTAATATTTATAGATATAAGATTGTGATATTCAAACTAATTTTAACCTAGTATAAAATTGTAACTAATGTTGCCAACAAGGAATTTAATATATTAGGAGTAGTTAAAGGGTAATGATAGGTATTTAGATACAGTGTTAGATGCTTGTTCTATTAAGTTATTAGTATATTTAATTATTAAGTTGCTTTTTTAGGTAGGTAAAGATAGTTTTAAAACAATAAAAGAAGAGGTAATATAATTAAAACAACTAAAGTTAATTAAAACACTAACAAGTGTGTTTATAAAAGAATTAATTAATATAAACAATAGGGTGATAGTTAAAGGTAAAGAATTACAAGGTAAATTAGTTACTAAAATATTTCTAGTTTCTAGTAGTTTAATCAGTTGGATTTCTCTAGTATACATAGTTTAATTTATAGAATCATTGGTTTATTAAAACTTTTGTGGATTAGATTAGAATCTGCTAATTGATTGTGAAAGGGGTGATTCTAAAGCTATATTAATATTATTCAGGTTTGATTTATGGTTGGTAAGTTAGGATTATTAAGAATTAAACAGATGTTGCTTCCTTAAAGGGTATTTGTTAGCTTTATAATTAATTTAAGTTTTTCAGCAGTAATAACAACCTTTGTTTATTTTTAAGTAAGCTTTAACTTCTTCACTAAAAGTTTTCTCATGAAGCTTTAAAGCAGAAACATCTATTATTTGAAACTTAGGTGGGTTAAAGTAAAGTTTAAAAGATTAATTTTTAGGGTGGGAAAATTTAGTTATAAAGTAAAAGATATTATTAATTATAATTGCTGCATCACAAATGTTAGAAAAAAACATATTATCAAAGTGTTCCCTACTAACTAACTAGAGCTTCATTTGAGGGTTAAGGTATTATAATAGTTTGTAGATTTATTTTTCTTCAGTGATATTTAATATGTTTAAACATATCTCATTAGATTTCTCAATCAACTTTCTTGTAGAAGTTTTTTATTTAAGCTAGGAAAGCTTTTCTCTTGTTAATTAAATTTAATCTTTTAGGTAATACCTCTCTTTAAAGGCTTTTTCCAATTGTTTAAAAGTTTATATCTTTGTAGTAAGTTATCCTCCTGAAGATTCTTTAGGATTAAGTTTGTAATAAGTTAATAACTAAGTATAAATAGATTTTTCCAAAAAGAAGTAGCTAATTTAAGGATATTCTTTAGATCTTCTTCTAAAATTAAATCAAGATAATTCTTTATGTTTTTAAGGTAGTTTTTAAGCTTGTAAAGGTTTTTTAAGCTATCATAAGTAGTTAATTTGTTTTTAAAAACACTAAAGAGGTAGTTTAATGCATTAACTATAGTGAAGTAGCTGGTTTGTTAGATTTAAGCTCTTTAAGACATGTTTTTTTTAATCAAAAGTTGTCTAATATAAGCTTTTTATAGGGTAGTAAGCTTTTAGTAACTAAAGTCTTAGATTCACTTAGTAATTAAGTTGCTATCAACATTAAAATAATATAAAGGTATTTTTTTTAGTAGTATTATAGTATATAGTATTAAATTTAAATGAAATAAATTATAGATAAAATTTAAAATAATAATAATTAGGTTTGATACAAATAATTATTAATTTCTAGTAAGTTTTTAATAGTTTTATTACTGTTATTATATAAGTATAGTGGTAGTTAAACTAATATAGTATAGAGGAAGACTTAATATAAAAATAATATATATAAAATGTAATAATATAATATAGCTGTAGTATGTAAATATAAACAAAGTTTTATTAAGCTTTAAATTAAAATAAGTTACTAATATATTAAGATTTATATTAGGTAGTGTTAATATCCTATAATATTAATAGAATATAGTTTTAATCTTAGAAATAGTATAAAAGTAAGAAATAGTAAGAATTGAGAAGAAAAAAAAACCTAGTTTATTAAATAGTTTAATACTATTTATATAATTAATTTGATTATATAAGTATAAATTAATCATATAATTTATAGTTAATTAAATTATATGAAGTATATATAAGAATTTAAAGAACTAGTCTCTTAGTATATTTATTAAAATATTTTGATTTTAAAGTTTATATTTAAATTTAAACATATTTAAACATAAGAGTAATTATCAAAAGGTATTTATTTTTGTAACTTTAAAACTTAACTATAAACTCTTTAAAATCATCTAAAATTTGCAAATAGCTTATGGAGATAGTGCTTAATCTAAAACTACCATATATAGCTAGATTTGTGATTTTCAAGCTAGAAAAGATATTATTTAAAATTTGCTAAAATTTAAAAAACTAATCCTTATTATTATTTTTTATTTACCAATAAAATAAAAAAATATATTAAGAAATAATTTTTTATTTTAAATAAAAATTATCAAAGCAATTTAATATTAAATATATAAACATATTATATATGTTTAAGTTTAAATTTAAATAAATTAATAATATCATAAAATAGATATCTTATAATTTATCAAAAACCTAAAAAAACTAAAGTAATTATAATTAAACTAAACTTATTAAAGTATAATCAAAAATAAAGATTTTTATAGTAAATACTTATAACTGATAAACTTTAAATTGTTTTATATTATTTCAGATTGGGAGGTTTATTTATCTTTCAATTTTAGCTATTTGTCAAGATTCCAAATATAATCAATTTATAACTATCAAGAATAACCCTTGCATAATGGAAAATTCTAGACTATTGCAGAAGTTAAAGATTTAATATATTAACCAAGGGTCAACTATATTATAAAATAATCATTAGATAATTATTTGCTTAGCAATTATTTTAATCAAAACTAAACTTTATATTTTGATATTTTAATAAAATTTTTTTAATATATTCAATTAGTTATATTTAGCCTATTTTATCAAACTTATATAATTTTTATTATAAGACTATTTCCCAAAATCCTTATAATATAATTTTTTATCTAAAAATAGAACAAGATATTAGGTTAAGCTAAATTAATCCCTTTTATAAATTTATTAAATAAATATTTTATATATAAGCAAATGTTAATTATTATAATTAATTATAATAATATATAGTTTTTTATTTAATATCTTAAGGAAAATTAATTAATAATAAATTATATATTTTTTTAAATAAAATAATTTTTAAATGATATATATTAACCCACAAAAGTAAGTTATAAAATTAAAATTACTTATATATTTACTTATATCTTAAACAATTCTTAATTAAATAAATTTAAATTAAAATATATAATTTACCTATATTAGTTGATTATAACTAACTATATTTGATTTTAATTTATTATCTATTGGTTAATATATTAAAACCTAAAATTTAACCAAGGTGAGTTATAAATTTATAGGATTATATATTAAAGGGGTATAAATAATAAAACTTATATATATATTTTTCTTATTATATTATATATAATATAAAACTAATAAGCTAATATTTTAAAATTATTATTATAATACTTAAATCTCTCTCTTACAAAGTTTACTTACATATTAATTAATTTCATAATAAAAAAAATCAACTTATGAGATTGTTAGAATTATTTTTAGATAATTTATTATAGCTAGGGTTATTAAGAATATTATTAAAAAAACATCTAAATTAAAACTTAAGTGTATGAAGATTATAAATAAACATAATGAAAAGTATATTTATAGATTAGTTAATATAAGTAAATATAATACTATTATAGAAATATAATAAGAATTATAAGATTATACAAGAATATTAATTAGTATTAATACTATTATAAATACTTTATATTAAAATAGATATTGCTTACATCTTAAGAAAAAACACCCCCAACTAAAGAAGTTTTATTATAAAGTTAGGTGGGAATTTAAATGCTTATACTAAAATTAAATTAAAACTAACTAAAGTAAAGTTATTTAGTCTAATGAAATAAAGATATATCTGAATAAATTTAATAAAAGAGTTAGATATTTCAAAAAAGATAAAAAACCACTTTATAACCATTATATTATTATAACCTAAAAATACAATAATGGGTTAATTATAGTTTAAAGATATATGTTATCTTTAGGTGTAAGATATCTTTAAAAGGTTAGTAAGGGAATTAATATTGAGATATATTAAAATATTCTAAACAATAAATTGAAAAAAAACTATTAAGTAATATAGGTTAAATAAATCAAATATTATTTTCTAACAAGATAATACCATTTGTTATACTATAAATTCTACTATTAAATAGCTTAAAAAGAACAAAATAACTATTGTAAAATAACCTCTTCAATTTTTTAATTTTAACCCAATTGAATATCTTTAGGATTAACTAAAAAAATCAATTAAAGTTTTCCCCTTAGTAAAAATTTTAATCAACTTTAAGAGTATATTTAAGAAGCTTAGAATAATATTAGTTTTGCTTAATATAAAAAGTTAGTTGACTCTATACCTTATAAACTTAAAGAAGTTAAAAAAGCAAAAGATAGATATACTAGATATTAATTTTTGTATCAATATTAAAACTTGTAAATTTATAACTTATCTTAAATATACTTTTAGTTTTAATATATCAATTAATAATTAATTAAATTTAACTTTATATATTA
>JNEM01014237.1:0-21595 GCA_000697335.1 Conidiobolus incongruus B7586 | reverse complement strand
AAGTTAATAAATATCATATATATTTAACTTCTAAAACCAAAACATTTCATTTAAAAATATTATATTTTTGAATAAAATAATATTTTATAATATTTATATTTTATAATAAAGATATCTATTATATTATATAATATTTATAAAATATAAAAGATTAAATTTCTAAAAGATTTTTTAAATAAATAGATAATTAGAATTATTATATTAATTAAACTCATTAAATTACAACTTATTTAATTAAATTAGTTTATAAAATATTTTATTTGAGTTTATAATAAAAAGTAAAATATTGGTGATATTAGAAATCTAGTAAAAATTTGCAAAGAGTAATTAAAAATAAATCAAAATTATTTTAATATTATATATTAATCTTGATATATAATAAATTAGTATTTTTATTAAATTTTAATTTTATTATTATTTTTTTATTAAATTTCAATATCGATCAATAAAATCTCAGAAAATTATCATAAGTTTTTTTTTATATTCTTCTATATATTTCTAGATATTTTAATTAAATTTTAATTATATAATTAATTTATAATTTTATATCTAAAATAATTATATAGATAATATTAAATTACTTAATAAATAAAGTTTGTTTTTTTTCTCAAATATTAAATCTATTAATTTTTAGAATATTTTTAAGATTAAAATTATATTTTATTAAAATTATAATATACTAATATTACCTAAAATAAATATCATTACTTTGTAATTTAAATAATGGGAATTTTTTGTGATTGAAAAAAAATAAACATTTTAATATATAAAGATTAAAAATAAATATAAATTATAAAATTAATAGTTTTTTTTATTTCTAATAACTTTTTGCTATATTTTTAACAAAGATCTAACACCTAAAAAATAATTTTTTTTATTAAAGACTAAAATTTGATATTTCACAAACCAATTAAATTTTTTTAAAGAAATTTTCTTTCTTGTAAGCTAGTTTTTTAATTGCCTAAAACAATTATAATCACATAGGTTATAATCTAGGGAATATATTAGATATAGTAGGTTTTTCCAGTTATTTTTAATTAAAAAGTTCTTTATAACTTCAGATATATGTATTTTATAATTATTATGCCAAATAATAAGTCTTTGTAAATAATATTGAGAATACCAATTAGAAATAGTTTTATTTAAAAAAGAAATATAAAGTTTACTATTAATTAATTTTGTTTTATGAACTAAATAAGAATATCATATATAATTATAATCTATTACAATAATTAACATTTGTTTATCAATAAAGTGTTTATTTAAAAGAATTTGTAGAGAGGGTTGATTTAGCTTAATCCAACACTTTGATTTATGTTTTGGTAAAGGATTATATAAAAAAATCTAAGTTTCATCAATTGTAATAATTCACTATAAAAACTTTGGTTTCTAGCTATACCTTAATAAGTTTTATTTAGCAATAGCTACTCTAGCTTTTTTTTAAGCTTTAGTTAAATTATAAGGTACCTATTTTAAATTTTTATTCATTAATTTTAATTTAAACTTTAATTTATACAAAATACTTATGTGAGTAATATTAAAATATCTTGATAATTCTTTAACTGAAATAAAAAGATGTTATTTAATATATTTTTTTACTTTATTAACAATTAGAAGTGTAACAGTTGAAATTAATCTTCTAGATTTTAACAGGTTTTAGGTAGTTTCTCTTTTAACCTTAAAATAATTTACCTAGTGATAAATTGTTAATTTAGATAATACTTCACTTTTAATAACTGCTTGTAAATTTTAAATAATTTTAAAAAATTTATGGTTAAGTTTTATTAGTACAAAAATAAAAAACTTTTGATAGTTATTATTTAGTTTAAACATAATTAAATTAAATAAATAATTTTAAAAAAATTATGTTTTTAATCAAAAAAGTTGTTATATATATATATATATATATATACATAATTTAAAAGTATTTATTTTCTTATTTGTTTTGTATATATTTTTTTATTTAAAACTAATAATATGTTTGAAAAATCAAAAATCAAAAAATTTCCCATTTGTTTAATTCTATAGTAATAATAACTTAATTAATATTTAATAAAATAAACTTAAATTAAATAACTAAAATCTATTATATTTATTAATTATATATATTATTAAATGATGATATTTAGTTATTAATTGGTTAAAATATAAATCTTTAAATTTCATTTAAGTTGAGTGATAAATTTATAGGTTTTTGGTTATAAAAAAAATTAAAATTTAATGTATTTACCTGTAGCTTTTCTAACTTCTTTTTGTGAGGTATAAAATTAATTAACATTTTCTACTAAGGAAAGTTAATTTTATTTTATACTTCTTAAATATATTTTTAAAGTTGATTTAAATGTTTTATTAAGGGAAAAGCTTTAATTTTTTTTTTAACTAATCTTAAAGATATTTAATTAGATTAAAGTTAAAAAATTAAAGAAGCTATTTTATAACTATTATCTTATTATTTTTAAGCTATTTGGTAGTAAAAACTATAGTATAACAAAAGGTATTATCTTATTAGAAAATAATATTAAATTTGTTTAACTTATATTATTTAATGGTTTTTTTTAATTTATTATTTAGAATATTTTAATATATCTTAATATTAATTCCCTTATTAACATAATAAAAACACTCTATACTTAAAGACAATATATATCCCTAAACAATAATTAACCTATTATTGTATTTTTAGGTAAAATTAACATAATAGGTATAAAGTAGTTTTATATCTTTTTTGAAGTATCTAACTTTTTTATCAAATTTTCTAAAATATATTTTTGTTATATTAAATTAAATAAACTTACTCTAATTAATTATAATTTAATATTAATAATAATATTTAAATTCCTACCTAACTTTATAATAAGATTTTTTTAGTTAGGGGTTTTTTTTTTAAAATATAAGTGGTATCTATATTAATATAAAGTATATATAATAATTTTAGTATTAACTAATATTCTTATATAGTTTTATAGTTCCTGTTATATTTCTATAGTAGTACTATACTTACTTATATTAATTAACTTATATATATACATCTTACTATATTTATCTATAATTTTAGTATATTGAAGTTTAAGTTTAAATATTTTATTATTATTCTTAATAATTTTAGCTATAGTAAACTAGTTAGTACTAGTAATTCTACTAATATCACAAGTTGATATATTTTCTTTATAAAGTTAATTGATATACAAATAGATTTATTTAAAGAGGGATTTAGGTATAATAATACTAATAAAAAAATTTATTATATTTGTAAAATATTATATAAAATAATAACAAAGAGAATAAAAAATATAGTTATATATTATTAAATATATCCTTTTAATTTAAAAACCTATAAATTTATAACTCACTTTAGTTAAAAATTAAAAATTAATATTTATGCTAATAGTTTACTAAATATATATAAATATATATATTTATTATTAAATAATATACTTTAATTATATATTATAGTTTTAAATAATTTAATATAATTATTTTAGTTATTAATTTAAGTATATATATATTTGATTTTATAACTTTTTTTTATAAGTTAGTATATAATAGTATTAGTACTAACTAATATTCATATATAGTTTTATAATTCCTATTATATTTCTACAATAGTACTATACTTGCTATTATTAACTAACCTACAGATATATTTCTCATTATGTTTATTTATAATCTTAATATACTTAAGTTTAAGTTTAAATGTTTCTTTATTTCTATTCTTAATAACTTTAGCTATAATAGACAAGCTAATATTAGTAATTTTTAATAATATCATAAGTTGATTTATTTTCTTTATAAAGTTAATTAATTTATAAGTAGATTTTTTACAGAGGGATTTAGGTATAATGATACTAATAAAAAAATTTAATATATTTATAAAATATTATATAAAATAATAGCAAGGAAAGAAAAAATATATGGTTATATATTGTTAAATATACTCCCTTATCTCAAAAACATATAAATTTATAACTCACCTTGGTTAAATATTCAGGGTTAATATTTTTACTAATAATTTATTAAATATATCTAAATATATTTATTTATTATTAAATAATATACCTTAATTATATATTATAGTTTCAAGTAATTTAATATATACAATTGTTTTGGTTATTAATTAAGATATATATATTTTTGACTTTATAACTCACTTTTGCAGGTTAATATATTATAAGTAATCATTTTAATATTAAAGTTGAAAAAATTTCTATTTTTTCATTTTTTTTTATATTCTATTATGCTATTATAAATTGATTATGATGAATTTAAGCTATATAATGCTTATATATTATTACTTTGTTTTATCAATTTTTTTAATTTTATTTTTAATTATTTTATTTATATTTATTGATTAATTAATATATTAAAAAAAATTTTTTAAATAAACCCTCTTATATATATTTTATATAAATATTTTAATGTTTTATATATTAATGTTTTTATCTTATCTATTTTTAGTTTAAATATAGCTATCATAATTTTTATTAACTTTAGTTTTGTTATAATTAGTAATTAATAAACTTAGGTTAAATTTAATTTATATTTTATTTTTTAAATATAAAATTAAATAACAAAAAAAGGAGAGTAAGTTATTTTTAATTTTATATTAATATTTTAAAGTTGATAATATTTTAATCAGAAAAAAAAATAATTAAATTCAAATACTTAATTTATAAATATAAACTCTTTATTTTAGTAAAAATAACTGAAAATTTCTTATTTTCTTATTTTATATTTTTTTCTTAATATTTATAAACTATAAATCACTTATAAAGTATATTACTCAGAAATATTTATTAAATAAATAAGTTAAATTAATTAAAATTATGTAACTTTTTTTAATATTATTAGATAATTAAAACTATATGATAAATATTTTATTAAAAACCCTTATATATTAATCATTTAATTTTAATTAAAAATATCCAGCAAATATTAACTTAATGATTATAAATAAGAAAAATATTAAGTAATAATTTCTTTATATTAAATAATGAATAATTTTTGTTAAGTTATTGGCTAGAAATAGAGTTAATCAGCTACTTTACTATTTTACTATTTTACCATTTTATTATTTAAGATTTAATTATTTTAATTTTATCTGAGGAATCATAGAAATTTAACATTTATATAAGAAAATGATTCTTATTGCTTTAGAAAATAGATTAATTTTAGTTTATCCTAGAAATAAAAAATAAAAAGATATACTTTATTACTAATCTATACAAGTATTTTGTCTAGTTCATTTATTCTGAAACTAATAAAATCTAACTTTATTATAACTGTAAATTATAAAAAAGCAAGGTAGCTCAGAGATTAAAAATAAATATAATCCCCTTTAACTAAAATTAACTTAAAAAGTCAACATGATGATTAAAGAGAGGTTAGATTTGGGAAGTCATTAGATTTTAGTTTATTACCTAAAATGTTGAAATTTGCAAGAGTAAAGAAAGAAGTTAAAGGTTTCATTTGTGATTTTAAAAATAGGGTGAAACTACTAAGATTAAATAAAGAATAAGAGATGATGCTTTTTTTAATGTATCTAGAAAACAAACTTAAAAGGTGGTTTAACAAGCAAGAGTTTAATTTAAAAATTGAATTAGAGTATGCATTTATGAAGAAATTTCATCTAGCTATATTACCATATATAGCTTAAATGAAACTTATCTAAATGAGACAAGAGTTTAAAGAAATTTTAAACCACTATATCAATAGATTTAAAGAACAGGTTGAAGAATATAGTTATAGTATATTTTAAGAAATGGGAATCCTGATCTTTTTACATTCTTTGAAAACTAATCTTAAAGAGGCAATATACTTATAATTTTATAAAAAATAATATTAAAGCAAATTAAAGGGAAAATTAAAAAATCTTAATGGTTTTAATAGGTTTAATAATATTAGTTATAAAAGTAAATGATTTACTAATGCTATTATAGTAAAGCAAACTATAAAGAAAAAGTTTAATCTAAAATCATATACCATGAAAGACATTTGTATAAACTTAAGCAATAAGAAAAAAAACACTTGGTAAGAATACTAGAGGTGTACTATAATTCTTTAAGTTCTGAACATCCTTTATTATATTATTTTAATAAGGGAAAAGCTTAAGATCAATAGAAATAGGGAGTCTTATTAATTTATCCAATAAGTCTAATATTTTCTTTGTATATTACCATAAGAATAAAGCTAAAAAGAACCTAAGATAAAGAAAAATATTTTTGTGATAAACCTATAATAATTACAAAGAAAAACCTATCTATTAAACTTAAAGATTAATAGAAACAAGACTAAAGTTTAGAGTAGCTGAGTGTATTAAAAAAAACTTAAAGATTAAAAAGAAGTAATACCTAACAATTAAAACAATTATGATAAAGAAAACAAATCAACAAAAATAAATATTAGCAAACTAGTTAGTTATAACAACACATTAAGAAAATAAGGTTATTAATCTTTAAAAGAGTTGAAATAGAGTAACATTCTAAGATAAAACTTATTGGCACTATTACCTATAGATGATAAAGAACAAGAAATAGTCACAGAAAAAGTAAAACCATTATAATCAGTAGTACCTATAGATAAAGCTATGAGTATAAAAGAAATCACTTAAAAGTTAAAAGAATTCTATAGAAAACAAATATCAAAAGTATATCTCACTAATAACTAAAAATTAATTACACAAGAAGCAATGTTGTTTTTAGCTAAGATAAAAGGGAAACTAGTAAGGGTTATACTAGACACTAGTTATACTAAAGTAGTAATCTTTTAAGATTGTTTTGAAAGGTTAGGTTTAAAAGAAGATTTTAAGATTAATATAAGTATAAAGTCTACTAAAAAGAATAGTGTAAAGAAACAAAGAGTATTTAAAGTGTTAAAAGTTAAAATAACAGGTAAAATAATAAATATACCTGTAATTGTGTTAACTAAAAATAGATACAATATACTAGTTAGTATGTTATAATTAACTATAACAGGTGTTATTTTAAATTTAAATAATAAATTTATAGAAGTAAATGGTTATAGATTTTATCAAGAAAAAAATAATATTAATTATATAATAGTGTTGGTAAAAGAAAACAAAGATAATAAACTGTTAGTTTTTATATCTTTAAAGTTTAATGTGAAAGTGAGTAATAACAGAGATATCTAATTTATTTGATAAAAATCTTTTGTAATTCAACCTTATGTTATTTACAAATTAATTATTGATCTAGAAAAAAATAATAGTTATTTTAAAAATTATCAACTATAATTCAACTATAAAAAATTAATTAAATTAATTAATCATAGTTTTATTATAGAATCAGTAAATAAAATTATAACAATATAATTCAAATTTAAAATTAAATTTAACTTTGAATTACAAAGAAACAAATGTCTAGTTTATATAAATGAATAAAATTTAAAAGAGTAGAAATCTACTAATTTAAGTGTATCTAATTTTATTAACCAAATGTATGTGTTATCTTGTAAAAAAAAGGAAGATTGTTGTAATTTGGTAAATAATAGATTGTTAGAATTAAGTTATCTTAATAATCAACAACAACATCAATTATACTGAATTTTACAAAAATAGTTTGGTATATTTTTTACTAATAAGTATAATGTAGGTAAAGCAAACATCAAATATAAAATATACTTTGACAAATTAATACTACTTAAAAATTATTTACTATAGAGGTTACCTAAAGAAAAACAGGTTGAAATCTAAGAAATAGAAAACTATTAAAAGCTGATTTAATAAATCCATTAATATTATTATTTAAGGTATTAATGGTGTTAATTTAAAAGCCTAATGGTTCTTTACAAGTTTATATTGATTATTATCTCACCAACAAAACAATATAATTAGATATTTACCTATTACCTAAAATTAATGATTATTTAAAACAACTTGCTAGAGCAAAATAATTTATTACTATTAATCTTATAAAAGGTTATTATCAAAAACTTCTCTTTTTAGGTTCAAGAAAGATTATTGCTTTTGTTATTTTTAATGATATATACTAATAGAAGGTATTTTTAATAGGCATGAATACATTAGGAGCAATATTCCAACATTTGTTAGATTACACTTTAGCTAGTCTATAACCAAAATATTGTTTGGTTTATATAAATAATATTACTATCTTCTCACCAAGTTTTAAACATCATTTAACTAACTTAGATGTAGTTTCTGATTAGTTATCTAAAGTAAGATTAAAAGTAAATTATAAAAAATGCTAATTTGTAATGGATAAAATTATAGTGTTAAGATATGTTAGATCTAAAGTTAAGATAAAGATAGATTTAAAGAAGTTAAAAACCATCATTAATTTACCTTTACCTATAGATATAAAACAATTAAAAAGTTTTCTTAGGTTAATTAGTTTTATAAAAAGATTCATTCTAAATTTCTCAATTATTTGTGAACCCTTGAATAAATTAACTAAAAAAGATATTATCTTTATATAGGGAGTAGAACAAGAAGAATTGTTTAACACCTTAAAACAAAACTTGATTGAAAATCCAATTTTAAAATTTCTAAATTTTAAAAAATAATTTTATATTGAGACAAATGCCTTTAATGTTGGATTAGGTGTTATATTGAGTTAAAAAAAAGATAAGGAAGATGGTTTTTACTATTTTATTGCTTATGCTTCTAAGATTTTAACTGATAACAAAAAAACTATAGTATTATAGATAAAAAAGGATTAGCTATTATATAAGTGGTAAAATTATTTCACCCTTATATTTATAGGTTTAAATTCATTATAATTAATGATTACTTAGCTTTTACCTACTTACAAACTAAATAAAATTTAAAAAGAAGGAGAATGAAATAGATGGAAAAGTTGATGAATTATAATTTTAATATTATATACAAGAAAGGTGCTGATAATCATTTACCAGATACATTATTAAAGTTGGTTCTAATCACTTAAGATGATAAGTGTTTATTTTTAAATGCTATAATTAATAACTCTAAAAAAGATAAAGCTTTTAAAATAGATAAGTTGTGGGTATTACTAAATCAACAGAAAGAATAGTTAGAAAGATATTATAAATTCTATACTAAACATTTAGGTATATTAAAACTATTTAATCTAATCAAATCAAAGTAATATTAGAATAATATGTTAAACAATTATAAATTTATAGTCTCTAGTTATATTTAGTGTTAAAAGTATACTCTATACTATTAACCTAAGCTAATGATACTAATCCTTGTTTATAAACTTTTTTATAAGGTTAGAATAGATTTTGCTGAAATAGATTTTAAAAGTACTAGTGGGAAAAAGTATATCATAAAATATATTGATTATTTTACTAAATGGGTTAAAGTTAAACCTATAGTTTCAATGAGTAAATTTATTATTAAAGAATTTATCTGGGATATTGTAACTAGGTATAGTTGCTTAAAAAAAATAATTAATAACAATAGTTGATTGTTTATTATTAAAGATATAGAGAAATTTTATATTGAATTGGGTATAGAAAATAAAACTACAAACCTATATTATTTTGAGTTTAATAGTGAAAATAAAAGAGTAATTAGTATATTAAAGAGGATTTTATAGAAGTTGAATTTAAATCATAATAAAAGATAAGACTAGTGGTTAAATGTTGCTCTTATAGTAATAAAGATTACTCAACATATATAAACTAGATATTCATCTTTTATGCTACTTTATGATAGAAATCCTACTTTACTAGAGATATTAGTCTAATAGAACCATAAAGGTTATATAAGTTAAAACTATTACAAAGATTATATAGAAGAAGTAGGTTAGGAATTGGTTAAAATTTATGATTCAGCTTATCAGAATAATTTAAACAATAAAGTAAAGATGATGACTAGATAAAATAAGACACAAGGTGTTAAAAGTAAATATTTCAAACTTAGTGACATAGTCTTATATGATTAGAGAAAATATATTAAATTGAGAGGTGAAAAAAATAGACTTTAGATTAAACCTTTAGAGATCATTAAGGTATTCTTACAACTATGTTATAAACTGAAGCATTTTATTTCCCCTACTATTCTCAACTAAGTATACCCTAGTTTTATCAAATGTTTCATTAGCTAACTTGATTTATAATATCATTAGACTTAAAAATAAATATAATGATTAAAGAGTTGTGTTAAGTTATTGGTTAAAAATAGAGTTAATCAGCTATTTTACTATTTTACTATTTTACCATTTTACTATTTAAGATTTATTTATTTCAATTTTATCTGAGGAATCATGGGAATTTAATATTTGTATAAAAAGATAATTCTTATTATTTTAGAAAATAGATTAATGTTGGTTCTTTTTAGAAATAAAAAATAAAAAGATATACTTTATTACTAATCTATACAAGTATTTTGTCTAGTTAATTTATTCTGAAACTAATAAAATCTAACTTTATTTTAACTGTAAATTATAGAAAAACAAGGTAACTTAGAGATTAAAAATAAGTATAATCCCTTCTAACTAAAACTTAACTTAAAAAGTCAACAATTTTTATATTATTAAACAAATAATTAAATATATTAAAAGATATAAAATAATTAATAACCTAATATATTATAATAATTGTTTATATATTCTTAATATTCTTATAATTTAATAAGTATTATTTAATAAATATTATTATTTATTTATTAAAAATTATAAAAATTAATTAAAGATTATTAAAAAAATTAAAATAATATATTACTAATTTTGTTTAGTTAAATTAATTTAGAAATATACTAATATTGATGATATATGTTAAATAATTAAATATAATACCTAGTTAAAATATAGTAAACTTATTCCCTTATAAATCCTTAACAAAACTAAATAACAAATCCAACTTGACTTTATAGATATTTTTTAATCAACAAAAAATTATATTAACTTACTAATTATAATTAATTTACTTTTTAAATATATTTATTTTATTCTTTATTTTGAAACTTCTATAGTTAAAGATATTATATAATTATTATTCTTTAATATCTTTATTTATTAAATTTTATAAATTATTATATTAAATAAAAATATACAATTTAACACTTAAATTGAAAAATTATTATTTTTTTTAAATTTAACCGAACTATATTTATTATTAATTATTATTAAATTAATAAACCTATTAAAAAAACTATTAAAATATTACATTAAATAATTAAAACTTTGATTAATATTAATTAATTAAGTTAATTTATTTATATATATTAACTTTAATATTTATTTAATATCTCTATTAATAAATTAATTGGTTTTTGCTTGTATTTTATCAATTATAATTAATATTTAAATTTTATAACTATTCTAAAACTGTTAATCAATTTACCTTTAGATTTTAATGAATTTTAATTTAATATTAAATATATTAATTTCTTTATTAAATTTAATTTAAAAGAGAAATAAAAGATTATAGTATTATAATACTTAAAGTCTTTTAAAAATCCTCTTAAATATAAAACTAGTATAATTATTTACTTAAAACAATTTGATTTTCAACATAACTTATTTAAATTTAGCTTGAATTTAAAATAATTGCTATTATATTATAACCCTTAAAAGATTTAGTTTATTGATTTAAATTTTGAAATATTATCTTAAAGTTACTTTTAACTTTAAAAATTAACTTTACTTTTAATATATCTAAAATCAAACTTTATTTTGAAGATTTTAACATTTTTCTTAATTAGTTAAAAAATTTATAATTAAATTTAATTATTATTTAAAATAAAAAAAATACTATATTAATTATAAAATTAAATATCAATCTATTAGGAATAAGCTTTACTTTCATGTATAATAAATAAATTATCTTATTAAAATATTTATTTAAAAACCTTAAGAAATATTAAAAATACTTTAACCTATTATATTTATTTACAAAGATCTAAAGGATTTGTTTATTTGAAAAACTTACTAAAAAAGTATTAAAAGATTAGTTTTTTAAATTCTAAATATATTTCTATATAATTTAATTAATTATTAATTATTTAGTTAAATTATACTTTTATTGTTAATTAATTATATAAATAATATTAAATCATTTAATAAATAAAATCCCTTCTTTTTCTTTTAAAACTTATCTATTATTTTTTATATTATCTTGAAAATTGAGACTATATTTTATGAATATTATAATATATTAATATTACCTAATATAAATCTTAATATATTAATAACTCATCTTAATTTAAAACTTAATTAAATTTTGTTTATATTTCTATATTTTATGCCATATCACTTTTATATTAAGTTTTTCTCTGCATTATATCAGTAATTTACCACTATACTTACAAAAGTCATATTTTAGTTATATAAATTAAAAATCAATATAATTTACAAGATATTAAGAAATAAATCTATATTATTAATAATTATAATCATATAAATATTTATTCTGTTATATTTTGAAATCCTTTTTATTATATCCTATATTTGTATAATCTCTTGTCATATTGGATAACAAATTAAATTATATCATTTCAATTTTTGCTGGATTATGATTAATAAATTATCAATATAGATAATTTCAATTAACAAAGATTTAACTTAAAAAATTATTGTAATACCAAATAAAGAGATCACAAATGTTCAATATTTTTTAAATAGAAATATATTTAATATTTAAATATTTCAGCAGTGAACGTTTGTATATTTTACCATACCAGTAAAACAAATTTGTTCACACTTCTTATCGATATGAATATAATTAATAGTTAATTATAATTAGTCTTTAATATCTAATATAACTGGTATTTATATAATTTCATTAAAGATTATTTTATCAAATACAACAATTATCTATTATAAAAGATGGATGATTAATTTATAAATTTTGATCATTATTACCAATTGGTACAATCAAGTAATTGCGATGTATAATTTAGTTGTAGAGTATATAAAATTATAACCAAATAGAATATTCTCAATTAATCCATTACTACTCCTCTAGCATATTGCAAGGCTTCTGGGAAGTAGTTTTGCGATAAAGATCACGTGAGTTTTATGAAACGGGCCAAAGACAACTAACAAGATACTTTAGAGGAGCTTTATTAAAATATCAAGATGTAGGACTTGGCCCTGATCGAAGTGATTGTCCAGCAAGTGATTGTCCAGTGACTATATTATAGTGTGGTTGATCCTTTGCCAATGTGTTAAAGCTCTAACTTCTGTTATAGTCTGGAATTTTCTATTGTGCAAGGGTTGTTCTAATATTTGTGGGTGGATTACATCCGGAACCTTGACGGGCGATTAAAGTTGAAAGACGAGCGGACCTCCCTATCTGCGACAATATTAATCAACCAATTAAATAATAATATATTTAGAAACAATTTAAAATATTCTCATATATTAATCCAAATTTTAATTTATTTTAAAGCATTATTTTAAATTCCAAAAATAAAACAATGTTTTTTTTAAATAAATCCGAAATTCAAATTATTTAATAATATTATATAAAACAATATTAATAAGATATAAAAAATTAGAATAAAATTAAAACCAATTAATTTATAGTTATTAAAAAAATCAAACTATTTTAAATTATAAATTAAAATTTTAATTTTTTGTAATTTATATTATTTAATATTATTTATTATTATATTTTAAATTATTAAAATATATTAAATACAGTTGAAAAAATTTAAATATTTTAATTACTCAATACTTTATTAAATATTAAAATCAGTATATTGATCAAAACTGTTATATATATATATATATATATATATATAATCATTTAATTTAAATAGGCTTTAGTGTAATATGCTGAATAGTATGAATTTAATGCATTTACAATAATAAACATAATTATTCATTTATTGTTCAGTCAGACATTTCAATATCTGGAATATCTCATATTGTTTCCTGACAGTAATTCATTCAACTTTCCATTATATTGATCTTCATAAGGAAATATATTATTCAGTACAGCAAGGCCTAATTGCGCTAAATTCTCTTCTAGCTAAAATTTTAATTAATTATATTTATATATAATACAATTAGATATTGATTACTATTGGGCAAGGTAAATATACATCTTTCACATCGATTGATTTCAATGGAATTGAAAAAATACCGTATCCAAAATACGCTTTACAATATAAATTAGCTCTTATCAATGTGCGTTCAGATGCAAGCATTCCGCAAGCATCTAACATTAATGTCAAAGTCCTCATATTGTTTGTTAAAAGTCCAAGTTCGGCAGTAACAGGTACAGAAATATAATTAGATTTTAATGGTAGTAAAACAATGTTATTTAATTCGGCCGATATAATACGATCTTTAGGATTATCAGATGAAATTGAACCCTATAAAATTATTAATTATTAAATACTTTTTTTTAAAATATATCTCATTCATACAGTAATCTTCAAAGTTACAGGCATTGGTATTAAATTTCTATTATTAATAACAGCATTTACAATAGATTGATATTTTAAAACTGGAAAGGAGTTAATATCAAGTTGAAGACTTGGATCATCGATCATACTACTAGAAGTTATTTCAAAATCTGGTAAACTTAAGCAAAAGATAGAAATAATTAAAACTATGGAAATAATTAAAAAAAGTACTTGTATAATAAATGATATAAATTGGAATATATTCCATTTAGTTTTGAAATTTAATAATCTTTTGTTATTCAGTCTTGCAAGTTTGTATGCTCCTTTATCACATACTACACTAGGTTCAGCCATATAATTATAATTTTGATTTTTCATTAATTTATTAAATCAAGTAAAAAACAAATAATCAAAAATAAATTTATATTCAATTAATTAATTTATGATGATTAACTTTATATTTATATATTAGGTTTTAGGAATTATTATGCATAATTATTAATAATATGATGATTTGGTATAACAGATGAAAAAAAATTGAATTAAAATAATCAATTAAAATTATATAATAATAAAATAATGTTTTATCCACTAACATTATTAATGAAATAATTAAATAAATGAAATTAAAATTTTAATATTTTAATTTTTATTTAATATTATTCATAAAAAATTATAATTAGTCTAATACTATTAGAAATATATTTTATATTAATGGTTTAAATTACTTATAATTAGTGCGTTCACAATATAATATCTCTTACAAATAGTTCATATTGAAAGTATTTTATTAATTATTGTTATTATCACATTATTATTGGCAACTATGATAATGGTATTAAAATTTTATTTTGATAATTTATGTCAGTTAATTATGCAAGATATTTATAAGATTAAGATCGGATATTTATAATAATTCCAACATTTGAAATTATTAAATGAAAAAAATATTAAATGACGTCATATAAATGTGAAATATAAAATTTATAGTATATAGTATAAAATTTGAAATGTCAGTAAAAATGAATTTTGTACCTCAAAAATTTATATTTTCAATGTATATTTTTTATGGATTAGTATTTCATCAACTACATTATTTACTTAATAGTATGTATATCTATTTGAATTTGATATACACTATGGTCAAATAAAATATTTAACCGCTATAATAAAAATTTAATATATAATCACGGTATAATGTAAATGGATCAAATTTCAAAAGCTTTTTAATACTCAGTAATTTATTGATAAAATTTGTACTTTAATATAAAATTCATTTTAAACTGTATTTTATCGTAAATATTTTACTTGCAGGTATATCAAAATAAGCCACTTTTTTTGTTTCAATTTAATAATTTTGAAATAGTTACTTTATACAATTTGCTAGTAAATAAAAAATAAAAATATCCTTGCCTTTTTTTACTACAATCATAATATTGATCCAGAACAATTCTGATTATGATTTTTAACTAATGAAATATTTATTTCTTATTGTCAATAAGTGATTATTCAAATTCAAAATAAAAGGCTTATATTTATATTTTTTCAATATAAATTAATTTATAAAAATTGATTGAATGATTCCTTATTGATCGCATAATTCGTTTATAATTATGCAGTTGAGATCTTCAACAATGGATACGATTTGATGCTTTCAATATTGTATTAGCAATATGAATTACAAATATAATTCTTATAAACTAAAAACATATTTCAAGTACAATTTTAATTAATATCAGTTTTATTTTAATTGAGTAAATTATTATAATGTCTCCAATGTTGAAAAATATAAATTATCATAATTGAGTAAATTGGCTGAAATATATTTAAATCAAATTAACCTTTAATTGATGTAATTCGTTTTGTAAAATTAGGCTGATTCTAGTAAATTATGAATTTTTTTCCTTTTAATCAAAATCAAAAATAATATATTCTTGAAAGATTATTAGAGTATATTTAATATTCGTAATTTATTTTTAACTAATTTTGTTCAAAATTAGAATAATAATTTTGATTTTTGTATATTATTAAATAAATATTCTTATTAAAAAGATTTTTACCTTTAATAGTATTGGCATTAAAATTGCGATTATACAAATATTGATACTTAAGTTATTACTTTCTTATCAAATTTATTCATTATGAAATTCAATATGTATTTAATACCTTGTATATTCCAAACTGTCTTCAGTTAATATATCATTTATGATACCATTATAAATTTCTTCATATGGTAACAGTGAATTGAGAACTGCGAGGCCGAGCTGTGAGATATTTTTGCTAGGCTAATATAAGATTAGCTAAGTATATAATTACATCAAGGTAATAAATTGCCACAAAACAAGGCATATATTTCTTTTTAAATTCTAATTATTTCATAGAAATTGAAAATATTCCTTATCCCAAATTAGCTGTGTCATACAAATTTACTTTGATCATTGATTTTACTTGACCAAATATACCACAGGAACCGAATATTAATAGTGGGGTTCTCATATTTCCTTCAAATAAGTTTAAATATCTTGTGACTGGCGCACTTAGACATTACTTTGAAAATCCCTAAGTAGATTATTTAATTCACCATAAATGAGTCGATCATTAGGATTATAAAAGAGCTATAGACGCCTAATGATAAATTCACTTGACAATTTCGTTTTACCAATATAAATTGAAACTTAACCATAAAAATACAAATGGATAAAAGAACAAAATTATAATTTGTAACTTCACCATTTACTATTAATTTTAATTGAATTTGTTGAAAAAATTCCATACAAAATAATCCTTTTGGATTATGGGGAATTATTGTAGACTTGAGTTGATGCTAAGGAGTTTGGAGAATATACGAAGTATATATCAAATATAAACATAGTTCTAGACATACAAATTGTAATAATAAACTGAAAAATTGAAAAATGCTGCTCTTAACATTAAAGTTTGTCAAAATTCTATTTTTATATAGTTTAGTGTCTGAAATTTTGGCTGAACAATAAATGTAGATTCGATTCTTTAATTTTCATTTAATAAAGCTAATTAGAGTTGATAAACCGAAACAGTATTTATTTTTACAAAGAATTATTTTGAAACACCTCCATCAATTATATATATAAATATATATATCAAAATTTCCTTAATTCATCATATTTAGTAAATAAATTAAAATAATTAGATTATTTAAAAATGCATTAAAGATATATTGTTTTTTGAATTTAATTATCGCTTGAGGAATAATCAAAGCTTAACTTTTAACCACCTTTTATTAAGAGCAAAAATTCAATTGGTATTATGTTATTATTTGTACATGTATTTTCCCATTAAAGATATTAGAAACCTAGAAAATAAGATTAGAGAAAACTTTTTTCATCCTATTCTTGGATTTTTCTTTGATTAATAATAACTTTACACTTATCATATTATATACTCAATAATATCCAACTTTATTATTATTCATAATATATGAATTATAGATATATTTGAATAAATACATTATGAGTACAACAATAGTTTTGCATATATTAATGTTATAAACTATTTAAAATATTATATATACCAAATTTATAAAATCAATAATATTATAAATATAATCCAGAATTATTTAATATATGATTATTAAGTGAAAAGCTAGATTTAATAAAATATTATTATTTTATTATTATATTAATATAATATCAATTTTAGATATAATTAAAACCTTAAACTATATTTTAAAATGATTTTATATTAGTCATCCCATAATGTTATAATTACTGGTATTATAGACCTTATCACTTAAATATATTTTTTAAAATCTTATTTAATAGGTTATTAAATCAAATAATATATTTGAAACCCTTTTTCATACTTTGTTAAATATAAAAAAACTTTTTAGCAAATATACAAACTGTCATTATGTCTTAATTATTAAAATATTTTGAAAAAACTAAACATATTAATTTTGTATAGATAAAAATAAGTGTATATTTAATAACTTGCTAATTAACTAACTATTTATATTTTAATATATAATTATTTAATTTAATATTATAAATCTGTTTTAAAATTTTAAAATAGCAAAAAATTTAAGAAATATATATTATATAAATTTATTATATTATTTTTAAGTATTTTTAACCTTCAATATTAAGTTTGATAAAATTTAATTTAATAAAATAAAATAATAAGTATGATTTTCTCTTAGTTTATACAAATAATATTTTTGTTAATATAGATCCGTTAAAATATATGATAATAATGTCAAAATCAATTTATGTTAATCATTCCATTGATCTTATAATTTTTTTTAATTAATTATAATTTTAATTAATTTTGCAATCATGAAAATAAAAAAAATTTAAATGGAATAGTTAAAGAAAATTTTATTAACTATTAAATCCATTTATATATATATGTTTTTAGTTCATTTTAGTAAAATTTAAGCTATTAATATAGATATTTTATATTATATAATTTATTATCTAATTAATCAGCATTTCGAAAAATATATAACTTTTATTTATATTATTTGCTTATTATATAGAAATAATTATATTATGGTAAGCTTAGTTATAATAAAATACCTATTTTCAATCTTATTGATCTGATAATTTAATTTTAAATTGATCATTATTCAAATTTATATTTTACTTTCTATCCTGGATACCAATTAATTAAAATATACTATATAAGTTTTTTAAAATCAATATTTTCAGAATAATTGAAAATAATAATTTTTTAAATTTAATTAAATATTTAATATATATATATATATATTTGGGCTTATTTAAAAAAAATTATTAAATCTATATAAAATCTATTTTTATTTATTAATTTATAAAAAATATAGGAAATATTTTTATTTATTTTAATATCCAAATGATAATATATTAATTATATATTATATATATAAACTAACTTATAAAGGTAAGCCATAAAATCAAAAATACCTATATTTTTACTCATAACTTAATTAATACTTAATAAAATAAACACAAATTTAATAATTAAAACAATATATATTTATTAATATTATATATCATTAAATAATTATATTTAGTTATTAATTGGTTAAGATATTTATCTTTAAATTATATCTAAGATAAGTGAAAAATTTATAAATTTTTAATGATAAAAAAGAATTAAAACTTAATATATTTATTTATAACTCATTTAAGTTTTTTAAATTTATAAGATATAAAATCAATTAACTTTTTAAATAGAAATGGGTAATCTTATTTTATACTTCTTAAATATATACTTAAAATTGATTTAAATCATTTATTAAAGGAAAGCTTTATTAACTTTTTTTAACTAATTTTAAAAGTAATTAATTAAGTTAAAAAGTTAAAACAAACTATATTATAATTATTATTTTATTTCTTTTAAGCTATTAGGTTATAAAAGTTATAATATAAAAAAATAATTTTTTAATAAAAAATAATATTAAATTTATTTAACTTATATTCTTTAATTATTGTTTTTAATTTATTATTTAAAATAGCTTAATATATTTCAATATTAATTCTTTTATTCACTTTATAAAGATATTTTATATTTAAAGATAATATATATCCTTAAATCATAATTAACCTATCTTTATACTTTTAGCAAAAATTAATATATTGGTTATAAAATAGTTTTATATTTTTTTTAAAATATGTAATTTTTTTATTAAATTTATTAAAATATATTTTTATTTTATTAAATTAAATACCCTTATTTTAATTAATTTTATAATAAAACTTTTTTAATTAAATATATTTTTTCTTAATATATAAGTATATAAAAATAAATATATAATATAAATTTAATTGTTTCCTTTATTATTAATAACTTTTTGCTATATTTTTAGCAAAGATCTAATACCTAAAGAACAGTTTTTTTTATTAAAGACTGAAATTTGATATTTCACAAATTAATTAAATTTTCTTGTAAAAATTATCTTTCCTGTAAGCTGGTTTTTTAATTACCTAAAGCAATTATAATCACATAGGTTATAATCTGGGGAATATACTGGATGTGGTAGTTTTTTCCAGTTATTTTTAATTAGAAAGTTTTTTACAGCTTTAGATTTATTAATTTTGCAATTATTATGCAAAATAATAAGTCTTCTCAAATTATATTGAGAACACCAATTAGAAATACTTTTATTTAAAAAAGCAATATAAAGTTTATTATAATTTGATTTTCCTTTAGGAACTAAATAAAAATAGCATTTACTACTATAATCCATTACAATAATTAACATTTGTTTATAAACAAAATGTTTATTTAAAGGGATTTTTAAAGGGGGTTGATTTGGTTTAATCTAGCATCTTAATTTGTGTATTAGTAAAGGATTATACATAAGGATTTAAGATTCATCAATTGTAATTATTTGCTGTAAAATCTAGGCTTCTGGTAATATTTTAGTAAGTTTTGTTTAATAATAACTACTCTAGCTTTTTTCTAAACTCTAGTTAAATTATAAGGTACCTATTTTGTATTTTTATTTATTAATTTGAGTTTAAACTTTAATATATATAAAATACTTATAAGAATAATATTAAAATGCTTATATAATTCACTAGTTAAAATAAAAAGATGGTTTTCAATATATTTTTTCACTCTATTAACAATTGAAAGAGTAACAATTGAAGTTGGTCTTTTAGATTTTAGCAGGTTTTAGATAGTTTCTCTCCTAACTTTAAAGTGATTTACCTAGTGATAAATTTTTAATTTAGATAATGCTTCATTATTAAAAGTTGCTTGTAAATTTAAAATAATTTTAGAGGGCTTAAGGTTAAGTTTTACTAATACTAAAATAAAAGACTTTTGATGATTAATATTTGGTTTAAGCATAATTAAATTAAACAACCAATTTTAAAAAGTTAATTTTTTAATCAAAAAAATTATTATATATATATATTAAAAATATATAATTTCCTATTAACTTTGTATATATTTATTTATTTCAAACTAATAATATGTTTGAAAAACCAGAAATTAAAAAATTTCCCATTTCTTCAAATTTAAGATAATAATATTTTTATATAGTCTTATAATTCTTATTATATTTTTATAATAATATTACACTTACTTATAATAACCAATCTATAGATATATTTTTTATTATGTTTGTTTATAACTTTAGTATATTTAAGTTTAAATTTAAATGTTTTTTTAACATTATTCTTAATAACCTTAATTATAATAAATTAATTAATTTTAGTAATTTTAATAATCTTACAGATTAATTTATTTTTAATATAAGGTTATTTGATAAATAAGTAAACTTTTTTAAGGAGTAATTTAAGTATTATA
>JNEM01014233.1:0-18146 GCA_000697335.1 Conidiobolus incongruus B7586 | reverse complement strand
TAAGGTATATTATTTAATAATAAATAAATATATTTAGATATATTTAATAAACTATTAGCAAAAATATTAACCCTTAATATTTAACTATGGTGAGTTATAAATTTATAGGTTTTTGAGATAAAAGGATATATTTAACAATATATAACCATATCTCTTTTCTCTCTTTGTTATTATTTTATATAATATTTTATAGATATATTAAATTTTTTTATTAGTATTATTATATTTAAATCCCTCTCTAAAAAAATCTATTTGTGCATTAATTAACTTTATAAAGAAGGCAAATCAACTTGTAATATTGTTAGAATTACTAGTGTTAATTAATTTACTAAAGTTATTAAGAATAACAATAAAAAAACATTTAAACTTAAACTTAAGTGTGTTAAAATTATAGATAAATATAATAAGAAGTATATTTGTAAGTTAATTAATATAAGTAAATATAGTATTGTTGTTGAAATATAATAGGAACTATAAAACTATATAAGAATATTAATTAGTATTAATACTATTATATGTGTTTTATATTAGTATAAATACTATTTACACTTTAAGAAAAAACACCCCCAATTAAAAAAATCTTATTATAAAGCTAGGTAAAAGTTTAAATGTCACCATTAATATTAAATTAAAATTGATTAGAGTAATGTTATTTAATTTAATGAAATAAAAATATATCTTAGTAAATTTAATAAAAAAGTTAAATACTTTAAAAAAGATATAAAACTACTTTATAACTATTATGTTAATTTTACCTAAAAGTATAATAATAGGTTAATTATTATTTGGGGATATATGTTATCTTTAAGTATAAGATATTTTTATAAAATTAATAGGGGAATTAATATTGAGATATACTAAAGTATTCTAAATAATTAATTGAAAAAACCATTGAATAATATAGGTTAAACAAATCTAATATTATTTTCTAATAAGATAGTACCTCTTATTATACTATAACTTCTATTACTAAATAGCTTAAAATAACAAGATAACAGTTATTAAATGGTTTTTTCAATTTCCTAACTTTAATCTAATTAAATACTTTTAAAATCAGTTAAAAAAAGCTATTAAAGTTTTCTCCCTAGCAAAAAATTTAAATTAACTTTAAAAATATATTTAAGAAGTATAGACAAGATTAACTTTTCTTAATATAAGAAGTTAATTGATTCTATACCCTATAAACTTAAAGAAGTTAAAAAAGCTAAAGATAGATACATTAAGTTTAATTTTTTTTTATCACCAAAAACCTATAAATTTATAACTCACCCTAGGTAAAATTTAAAGGTTTATATTTTAGCTAATTAATAGCTAAATATTATCATTTAATGATATTTATAGTTAATAAATATAATAGATTTTAATTATTTAATATAGGTTTATTTTATTAAATATTAATTAAGTTATTAGTAAAAACATAAGTGTTTTTGATTTTATAACTTACTTTTGTGGGTTAGTATATATATATTATAGTTTTTTTAATTAAAAAATTAATTTTATAAAATTTATTATCTAATTTAATTATATTAAAATTAAAGAGCAATAATTAAAAGTCTTTTATATTAGTATTAATAAAACTTAACTATAAACCCTTTAAAATTGTTTAAAATTTTTAAATATCTTTTAGTAATAAAATAATATTTAAATTAATAATTTATTGCTAAGTATATTATTTTAAAATTAATAAAGAAATTTTCTAAAACTTATTAAAATCTAAAAAATTAGTATTAACTATAACTATATTATTTATCAGAGTTAAAAATTATATTAAAAAATATCTTTTTATATTAATTAAAAAATTATCAAGATATTTTAATATTAGTTACATAAGTATTTTATATATACTAAGTCTAAATAAAAATTAATTAATAAAAATATAAAATAGATACCTTAAAATTTAACAAAAGTTTAAAAGAGAGATAGGGTAATTAAGGCAAAATTAAACTTATTAAGATATAATTAACAATAAGGGTTTTTATAATAAAAACTTATAATTAATAAATCTTAAATTTTTTTATATAATCTTTTATTTATATATAAAATAAAATGTTAGGTTAAATTAAATTAATCCCCTCTATAAATTTTAATAAATAAATATTTTAAATATAAGTGAATGTTAATTGTTATAATAAATTATAATTGTATATAAATTTTTTATTTAATATCTCAAGAAAAATTAATTAATAATAAATTATATATCATTTTTTTAAATATAAGAATTTTTAAATAATATTCTCAATATAAATTAAAAACACTTATTATTTTACATAATAATTGTAAAATACATAAAACTAAAGATGTAAAAAAGTTTCTATATAAATAACTTTAGAGAAAGTTACTATATCTAGTATATTTATTTGATTATAACTTATATAATTATAATTGTTTTAGACAATTGAAAAATTAGTTTATAGGAAAAGAAATTCCTGTAAACAAATTAAATTGGTTTATGAAATATCTAATTTCAGCCTTTAATAAAAAGAATTCTTTTTTAAGTATTAGAAGCTTATTAAAAGTATAGAAAAAAGTTATTAATAACAAAAGATGCTATTAATTTTATATTATTTATTAATTTATTTGTTTAATTTTAATTTTAAATTTGTGCCATTACTTAATTCCTACACTAATATTATATCAATTAAATTTATTAAATGTAAAATAAATAATTAAGTATATAGATTATATTGAAAAAATCAAGCTTTTAATGTTATTTTATTAAATATAATAACATTATGTGATTAATATTCAGAATATTAGTCAAACTTTAGGTTGGTTAAATAACTGGATTTAATATAAGGCTTCAATCATTGATATATTGTGAATTGAAGATTAAGAATATGCAGAATAATCTTGAGAATATAGTTCAAAATGGGCTAAAAGCTATGCAGCATTAGTGGTAATAGCTGGTTCTGTAAGTAATAATGGTAATGTAGACGGGTGTAATAGCTTGTATTGTAGTAGGAATGTTTTTTACACAATCGGTGGCGACAATGGTTGCAGATTCAGTGAAGATTGAGTCAATAATATTAAGGCTTGGGACAATTTCGGAGGCGACATCGGTGGATCCAACTGCATAGCTCGAGATAGGCACCTCAGTATCAGTAATGATCGGAAGTTCAATAGAAGATTCTGTAGCGGTACAGAAAGGGTATTTTGTTGAAGCGGAGTCAGTTGTACTAGCAGTGGTTGAAGCATTATCTGAAGGAGCTTCGTAGAAGTATTAATATTAGTTCAAGAGGGTGACAGAAATATCAATAGTAGTGGAAGCATCTGACACTATCTCAGTGGGAGTATTAACCGAATAATCAGCTGGAATTGTATTAAAATTTGAAACAGTAGTAGGAATGCTCTCAGACGTAGTATCGATGGTGGTAGTTGCATCACCTATAGCAGGGATCTCAGCTAATTCTGTAGTAGTATAGTTTGGTGAATTAGTGGAAACTGCATCAGCAGTTATAATAGTATTAGGGACGATTTCAGTGATAGTATCTGCAGGGATAGCGACATTACTTGTAGGAGTAGTAGCTAAATCATCAGTGGCAGTATATAGAGGAGCTTCAGTTGAAATTTCATCAATATTTGTAACAGTAGTGGGCATACCATAAATAGTGATATCGGTAGCAGGATTTATATCACCAGAAATAGGCAGATCAGTAGTTGTAGTAGGTACTTGTGTTACAAAATCAGTAATAATATACGCAGAATACTCAGATAAAGTTGCATCAGTGATGGAAGTGGCAGTGGATATACTATCGGATATAGCATCAGTGGTAAGAATTATATCGCCTGAAGTAGGTGCATCAGTGACAATAGCAGAGGGAACATCAGTTACAGCATCAGTAGTGGTATATCCAGGATATTCAATTGGAGTGGAATCAATAATAGTGTTTGTGGCTTAATCGGTCTCAATGGTAGCAACATTGCTTGATATAGAAACATAGGAATCAGTAGTTGGAGCAGCAGTAGCTGGAGATTCAATACTATTTGTATTACTGGTAGGTGTGGCAGCAGTATCAACTTCAGGAGTAGCATCTGTAGTATTGGCAACATCATTTGAAGGTACAATAGTTTCAGTCGCAGTAGGAAGTTCAGTTACTGCATCAGTTGGGATATAAGTAGGTTGATCAGCTGGGATTGTTTCAATAGGAGTTATAGTAGTTGGGATATTTTCTGAGGTAATATCTGAGGTGGGAACTATATCACTTGTAGAAGATTCTGAGAAGTTGCTGTAGGAGTTTCAGTTACAGCTCCTGTGGTGGTTTCGACAGGACCGACGGTTGGAGTTGCGTCAATGATGATTGCAGGAGTTTAACCACTCTCGGAAGTTGTAAAATAGCTTGAAAAATGTACTTCAACATCGGTTGTAGCAGTAGGAGTGACAGTTTTAGCTACAGTTTCAGTATTTGAATCCGCACGGTATTCAGTTAGAGTAATATCAAATGTGGTCTTAGGAATAGATGTAATGGATTCAGGACTATAATCAAATGTCACTGGTGTATCGGTTGAAGTAGGTAAATTGCTATCATTAGCGAAAGGAATATAATTTACATCGTTTGTAGTGGTAGCAATTGGAGGCTCGGTTGGAGCTGCAATATCTCTAGTGATATCAACTGAAGTAAATGTTAGGAGCTGGTTAATAGTATATCGTGGTAGATGGTAGCTATAACCATTGCTATATTCAAGTTGACGATATTCATTGTAATAGGATTATCCGAAAAACCAAATAATGATCATAAATTCAACGACTGAAATAATGTTTGACTGATATTTTGATGGTAATAAGGACTATTATCCAGAGATTATTAGAACATATGTAACAGAGGAGATTTTTGAGATTTTAATTATTATGATTTAATAAGTTTATACTATATTTGTTTATAAATGTAGGATAATATTAATGTTTAACAAATATATTTTTGAAAAATATTCTTTGCTATTGAAATATTAATCATATACCTTATTTCCAGTAATAAAGTTATTCTATCTTTTATTATACCGTATATTATCATTAAAGCCCCTACTTTAATACTGCGCTCAAATGTTTACTTGGATTTAATGAATTCCTACATCATGCATTTGTTCCAATAGTCATATATAGCTTTGATTTTATTCATCTACTCAATTATATAGTTGGTAATATCTAAATATTTTGGTGTGAAATCATAGATTAATTTAAAGTCAGAACTCGAAAATAAATTAAGCATAATTTTTCTATTTTCGTCAATGGATTTAGAATAAAAAGCTTAATCCAGAATTTTTAAGGAGCTAAATTTAAGATTATTTGGTTAGAAAATAATATTGATCAAATTAGCAATAAAAAATAATAAACTGGTAATATTCATATTGCTAAATATAGGCTATTATTAATTAATGGGGCTACGTCAAAATAATTGAGAAAATAAAATTATTTGATTATTTAAAACATCATTGAATAATGGTAACGAGTTATTTACAGTATTTAACTGGATTGGTATAACAATAATTAAATTATTACTTATAAATTTTAATTTTTCCAATAAATTATATTTCAATTAGAGAGTATTTTATTAAATTATAAAAATATAAAATAAAAAATTATATTTCTAAAGTCAATATCTCATATCATGAAAAAACAGAGTGTTTTATCATTCCAGAAACTTTTACTCATCTTTTTAGCGCATTGATAATTTTAAAATTTTTAATATTATTATATAATTAAATGATATTATATACGAATGAAACTATTATATTATAATCTTATATACGTGCAATTTAAGTTATTTTGATCAATTCTTATGAATCTGTTAAAAAAATCATAATGATATATAATCACAACAGTGATAATAGTTATTATTAAAAGTCATATACATTTATGATTCATATTTGATTGAAAATGATATAAAAATATTTCTAATAGCGGTTTTAATTATGATTCCGTTAGCAATTATTAGTAATATTTTTACTAAATTTAAAATATAAGATTTGTTTGATATTTGAAAATTATTTTATTGAAATATTAATTAAACAAATTCATTTTTTTATCAAAAAAATTGACAAATTATTATTTTATATTAATATTTTTGATTTTAGAGCTTTTATCATTACATATTTTTTGATTTTCAAAATTATATTATATATTTAATTTTGATACTAAAAATGAGTATATTTCTCATTCAAAGATCTGAGTAAGGAATGTTGAGGAAATATGTTTATTATCCCTATATTAATAATAAAAAATGGATATGAATGTTGATTGAAACTCTACAGTAAATTAATAATTGATGGGTGATAAAATTTAGATTCTTTGTGATTTTTTTCAGACTCATATCCATTACTATATCGGTTTCCATATCCTTTACCACGCCCTTTGTTATATCTATGATTACGTCCTTTGCCTTGTTTACTTCCATTGTGCTTAGGCGGTTTGAAATGACCGTATGAAGGAGCGGAGGGTCTAGGTTCTGAGGTTGGATAGCCTTCAGACGAGATGAGAGTATTGTCTGGAGTATAAATTGGATATTCAGGATTGATGGTGGTAGGCTCTGATGAGGGTGGATTGATGGTTGTATAAATAGGGGTTTGAGAATCAATGGTAGTGGTGGGGGGGTTTACAGGATAGCCATCAGATGTATATGTAGGTTCATTTGTAACTGAAAGAATTTCAGAAGATACGTATCTTGAAGTCGGGACTGAAATGTCTGCGGTAGTTTGTTCAGAAATTGAGGTAATAGTTGGAATATAATTAGTAGATGTCATATCAGAATAAACTGGAGATGTGAATGTAGGAGTATTATCAGTAATGGTATAAATTGAGTATTCAGTTGGATATGTATCAGTGGTTGTGGAAATGGTTGGTACATCAGAGGTATCATGAGTGGTAATTGAATCACTTATAGTAGAAATATAAATATCGGTGATGGTTGAAACATCAGTTTCTTCATTAGTAGTTGTATATACAGGGTATCCAGTTAGAATTGCATTGATAGTAGTGGTATAAGTAGGAATATTATCAGTGGTTGCTTGAGTAGTGGTAGTGAGATCGCTTATAGTGGGAATATTGGTTATATCATTAGTTGTAGTATAAATTGGATATCCTGTTGGAACTATATCAGCTGTTGTGGTGGAAGAATGAGCATTATTAAAAGTAGTATCAGTTGTAGTAGCTATATCAGTGGTAGTAGGAACATTGGTTAAACCATCGGTTGTTGTATACACTGGAAGTTCTGTTGGAACTGTACCAGCTGTTGTAGTAGGAGAAGGAATGTTATCAGAGGTAGTAGCAAGAGAAGTTGCTGCATCACTGAAAGTAGGAACATTAGTTAAATCATCGGTTGTAGTATAGACCGGATATCCTGTTGGAACTGTATTGATTGTGGTAGTTGTAGAAGAAACTGCATCAGTAGTAGCTACATCACTAGTAATAGGAACATTGGTTACATCATCGGTTGTAGTATAGATCGGATATCCTGTTGGAACTACATCGATGGTGGTAGTGGTAGAAGAAACTGTATCAGAGGTAGCATCAGAAGTAGTAGCTATATCACTTATTGTAGAAATATTGGTTAAAAGACCTGTTGTGGTATAAATTGGATATCCTGTTGAAACTATATCAGTTGCTGAGGTAGTAGCAGAAGCACTATCAGAGGTAGTCTCAGATGTAGCAGCTACATTACTGATAGTTGCAACGACAGTTGCAGCATCTATAATTGTATACACTGGAAGCTCTGTTGGAACTGTACCAGCTGTTGTAGTAGGAGAAGGAATGTTATCAGAGGTAGTAGCAAGAGAAGTTGCTGCATCACTGAAAGTAGGAACATTAGTTAAATCATCGGTTGTAGTATAGATTGGATATCCTGTTGGAGCTATATCAGTTGCTGAAGTAGTAGTAGAAACCCTATCAGAGGAAGCCTCAGGAGAAGTAGATATATCGCTTGTAGTGTGAACTGGATATTCTGTTAGAGTTGTATCAATAATAGTTGCGGTGGTAGAAGCACTATCAGTGATAGCATAAGAGGTAGCAGTTGCATCACTGGTCCTTGAAATATCAGTTGCAGCGCTAGTTGTAGTATAAACTGAATATCCAGTCGGAACTGTATCAATAGTAGTTGCAATAGTAGGAATATTATCATATGTAGGGTAGGCGGCAGTAGTTATGTCACTTGTAGCGGGAATATCAGTTGGAGTATTTGCGGTGGTATGGATTGGATATTCTGTTGGAATTGTAACATTTGTAGTAGTTGCAAAAGGAATGCTCTCAGAAGTGGTGTCTGGAGAGGTAGAAATTTTACTAGTAGCTGAAAAATCGGTTGTAGTGTAAACAGGGTATCCGGTGAGATCAGTATCATTAGTAGTAGTAGGAAGGTTGTCAGAGGCAGTTTGGGTAGTACTATCAACACCACTTGTCGTAGGAACATCATTTACATTATCGGTTGTAGTTTTAACTGGGTATCCAGTTGGAACAGGGATGATAGTGGTAGTGGTGGAAGAAATTGCATCAGAGTTAGTATAAGAAGTAGTAGATGCATCACTTGTAGTATGAATATCAACTATAGTATCTATAGTAGTATCAACATGATATCCTGTAGGAACTGGTTCATTGGTAGTAGTAGTAGTGGTAATAGTTGTAGTAGCAGTAATTGGGATATTATTAGAGGTGATTTGGGTAGTAGATACAACATTGGTTGTACTAAAAGCATTATTTGCATTATCTACTGTAGTATAAACTAGGTTTCCAGTTGCAATTGTGTTGGTTGTGGTGCTAGTATAAGATACTGTACTGGATGTAGTATAGGAAGTAGTAGCAACATCACTAGTAGATGGAATATCTTTTACTGCATCTGTGGTTGAATAAATTGAATTTCCTGTTGGAATTATATCAATAGCATTGGTAGTTATAGGAATGATGCCAGAAATGGTTTCGGTAGTAGTTACAACGTCACTTGACGAAGGCGCATAGCCATCAGTGGGACTTGCAATATGCGTTGCAATATCAGTTGTTGTATAAATTGGGTAACTGGTTGAAGTAGGATCGATAATTGTCGTAGTATTAGGAATATACTCAGTGGTAGGTTGAGTGGTAACAGAGATGTCAGCTGAAGTAGGTACATTGATATCGCTATTAGTTGGAACTTGACTTACAGCATCAGTTGTGAAATAAACTGGGTATCCAATTGGAGCTTCGCTGGAGCTGCCAATATCTGTAGTAGCCACTACAGGTGGTATGTTTGTTAGTGTATTGCTAGTTCTAGGATTGTAAGGACTATCTGTTGGAACATTGTTTGAAGTCATTGCTGGAGGTTGATTCACTGGGTAAGCTGGTGGGTATTGGCCATACTCATTGTTTTGTGGTGGTTGATTATTCATTGGTTGATATAGTTGTTGCCAAATATTAATCGAATTTGAGTTCCAATTGTCGTACAAATTTGGATGAAAGTAATTTCCATATCCTCGGTGACCAGAAATAGACTGAATTAGAATTATAGTGGTAATTTTTGAGAAAGGATTCATTTTGAATATTAATAAATAAATGTATTAGGTATATAAATATATAGTGTTTATAGTAGAATAAATAAGTTTTTGAATGACATTTACTCGGTGTGAATGATCTCTTTTATATTAGTTACAACAACCTTATCAATGGACATGATTAATTTCAACCTTTAAGGTACAGTACTTTAATCTGCTTAATTGCATGTTTGAAGTATTCTGTGGGAGTCTCTTAAATCGTACATGATGACTTATCTTCAGTAATCTAATTAAGCTAGAATACATTGATAAATGAGCCATGTGATAATAGTATACAAATAGTTAAATATTATGACATCAGCAAAAAAAATTATGCAGGGTTTAGAAAACACGTTATACAATTTAATATAACTCGATTATTAAATTTACATTTTTTAATTTATATTCCAATCAAATTTGATTTGACAAAAGAATTTGTATTAGATAAAAATCTATTCAATGATTCAGTTCAAATATTAGAATTTGTATCATAATAATAATTTAATCGTACTAAAATAATTATATCAATTGTAATAATATTAACGAGTATCAATTTAAACTGTTAATATATTTTTATTTATTACGGTATTTGTTAGTGATCAGTAAATTTTATATTGATTCATCTGAATTCAATTAAATATTTTTTATCATTTGATTTTAATTGATTACTTTTAAAATCTGAGATTCTGGGAAGCAGTTTGATGCTTAAACAACAAAATTAATATTGATCACTAAGTGTTTCTATAATTGATTATCTCTACTAATATTAAAGTAAAACCCGATTAAATTTCTAGACAACATGGAGTCTATATTGAAGATTTTGCTATAAAAATATTTATCATACGATTTTGATATTATTTTTACTTTTAATACTAAAATTTACTTATTATGGAACTATTTGAAATGATAAACTATATTGTATTTAGTTCATTATTTAAATTTAATAATTTAACTATTATACATTATCTCGACTAAATAATTAATATTTTTATTTCTATTAACAATTTATACAAGAAAAAAAGATCATATATTATAATTTATTATATAATAAGTATCAATTGATAACCAATTTGAAATATTATTATTTAGATTTTAATATCCTATATAAATTCTAGAATTAATCAATCAATTTTATCATTATACTGAAAAAACAATGTGATTATCAAGGCTGCACATGTGTTCTAGGCGAATATCTAACTTGCAGATATTATCTGATATTATTGTTGATTCTTATAAAAGTTGTATTTTATCTAGCTAACATATTGAATATTCTGCATGTTAAGCAAGCTTTGCATGGTATATCTATATATATTACTATCAGCTTATTATAATTTCAATAAATATAATTTGTTAAATAATAAATATCTATGAATCAAATCACATTCATTGTTCATGATGTTAAGTATTCAACTTAATTTATTGGACCCCACATATTCTATAGCTTTGTTTTATAAACACAACTTTTTTTACATTATTAATTTTTTCATATTTTTAAATTTATAATTAATATTAAGTTCTAGAAAATCATTTTTCTTTTTTATTCATCAGCCAAATTCGATCAAATTTCAATGATCAAAAATTCAAATTTATATTCAATTTTATATATTTGATTTTCAAAGTATAGTATTAATTAATTTGAAAAAAATTTTCACACAGTATGCCTACTGTATTCACTCGATCGTAATTTTTTCGATATTATTCATATTGTTTTTAAATTTCACAAATTTAGTTTAATACTTTCAGAAACTAGAGAATTCAATTAAATAATAGCCATATATAATAGAGATTGATCATTCAATTATCAATTATAGAAATATTCAAATAATTTGAAATAATAATATCCAATTATATTTTGAATAACTTTCAAATTTGGTAATTTTTAATTTTTCCTAACTTCACATCTTCACAACTCAACTCACAATTATTCTTGCATTTTAATATATAATATCTTATGATATTGACCTATCAATTAAAACTGAATAATATCTTGGTTCTAATAATATTATTTTAATATATATTTTATCTTTGACATAACAGAGCTAACCTATTCTAAAACATTAGTTGTTATAAAATTTACACTAAATTATAGGGGTTTATATATTTGGTAACGAATATTAATAATTGACATTAGAATACATATTTGGATCTATTCTTTTAGAATCGAATGATCAATTTTTATGGTTTTCAATTTTAAAATTTGATACACTATCAATTAAATTTTGAAAGAAATGTATACTAAGTTCAAAAAATAAAACACCAAACAAAATTACTAAAATTATTGCAATATTAAATTAATAGCTAAGATATTAATTAACTTCAAAAAATTATGTATTAATATAATATAGCACGGAAATATTTTAATATTAAAATCATTCAAACTAAATTAGTTTTCATATTCATTCCAATCAAATTTATTAATTCAAATAATTTCCCTTCAAATTTAATTGAAATTGGGGTAATTCACTGGATTCAGATATATGTTCAAATTAATTAATAAAATTACTAATAACAAAACAAAATTTCAAATATATTGATGCTAGATACTCAAACATAATTTTATTGAATATGTGTAATAATATATAGTTAATAATCCTTAACTTCATAACATTGTGAATTAATTATGTACAATTCAAGTTTACGGAATTGTCCCAATGAATTCCTAGGAACAATTAATTACCGTTATAGTTTGCACACAATACCTTGTCCGAGGGGAGTTTATTACAGAAGAATTCTTTAACTTTGCCATCACCGTCTAAGTGAATGTACAATCTTTGGACGTGCTGGGATTTCTTTGGCTCTTCTACCATGTGACTCATCTTCTCGAAACATTTATTTACCACTACAATTTCATCAATGCCAGAATAACTTGGTAAGTGATCCGTCTTATGTTGGTCGGTAAATGTCTTCGTTTCTTTATTGTATTTCAAATCTTTCAAATGATTATAATTATCCACATTACAAGAACTTGCACCAATAGCAAAGTTGAGGTAGAGGGTAAAGCCTAAAGTGATACTAGCAGTATATTTCATATCGTAATTGGAATTCAACCAAAACTAGTCAGTAATTAATATTATACCTACAGTTACTAGAGTATTTATATACTCTATTTCAAATTGGATTCTCATTTGCCATCTTTTAATAATATTTAAAACCTAAAAGTTATACTGTATTCTATTGAATTTTATATTAGCCACACTTAGAAATTACTTTTTTGACCTCAGCCTATGCTATCAATTGGCCCAGAATAATCAATTTTAAAATTAAACCAATCACATTTCAATAATAATTTTAAAGTTTTATTTATTTCAAGCCATCAATTTTTTTTTCAAATATTATGTCTTAAGGTTTTAACTAAGTATATTAGAGTTTATTACAAATATTAATCATATTTTAAAATGGTACTTGGGCCATAAACTGGAAGGAATTAGCCATGATTCATATTATTTACTTGAATTCGCCACTGAACTAATATTGAATATCTCTGCTTTGTTTTGATAAAAGATTTCTAATTGTTATTCAATACAAAGAGAATTAAATTAAAATTATAATAAAATATAATTGATATAGATATCGCTTGTAATAATTATAATATAATTAATTAGTTTAAGAATATTCTTATTAAACTGAGTATTAATCTAATAAAAATATCTTAAAATTAAATTAATTGTGAATAATTGAATTATAATTAAAGTAATAAAACAATATATTAAATTAAAATGATCAAATCACTGTGTTATTTAATATTTAGTATTTTAAAATGAACCTCAAATAATTTTAATTATATCTTTATACCCAAATATATGACTTGGTTTATATCATTATTGGCCAATATTTAGAAAGATTCTTTTTTAATGTGTTATTAATCAATAAATACTAACTTATTAGATGATTAGATGATTAAATAATTGTTTAAAAATTTAATAATGTAATATAAATGATTGGTATTTATTAATACTAAGTATTATTAAAATAATTAAGCACCCTTATAAGTTGGGCAATGTATTTCATTTTCGTCATACTTATTACAGTAGAATTTATATGCCTTATTGTTACTATCGAGTTGAACGAAAAGAATTGTTAAATCTTTTGAAGGCATATTCGGAAATTCAGAGTGCTTGTCATAGCATTTAGGAATAAATACAACTTCGTCAATACCTCTATATTGATTGACAACAGTAGTATTATAACGATCTTCGAAATTACCCACATCTCGGTTATATTGGGCTCCTATCAAATGTTCAAACCTTTCTACTTTACAGCTACCAGCTGATACGGAGCTAAGGTAATATGTCCAAGCTAGAGCGATACCTACAATGTAGTTCATTTGGATTTTCAAAATTCAAATAAAAATTGATATTAACCAGTAATCGTTGCTACTACCAATATATTTATAGTAATTACATGATTTACATTTGCCATAAATTAAAATAATTTTTAAATTTTATAATAAATTTTATATTTGCCACAAATTTTTAATAATTTTAGTTAATAACTCAGCCATTTGAGTTGATTAGAGTTATATTCTTTTAATTTTATTTTATAATAAATTAAATTTTCTCATTGGGACTTTATTTGAAATAATTAAGTCTTTAAATCAAAATATTTTATATTCTTAATAATTTTTTTATTTTATCATCCCTATTATACTGTTACTTTTGATGTTTAAAGTAACTCTAAATTAAACCTTCAAATGTTGCTGTGTGTTCCAGATATTGGCCTATGTAACAAATTAATTAAATTGCATATTATAGAATTTTCTTGTATCATATTCAACATATAAAACTCATTATATTTTCTATAAATAAACAAGATTGAGCATTCAATATACTCTAATAAGTATATATTTATTATTATGTTGATTGTTAATACATTATTCATTATAATCGATTATGAGAATATAATTATAAAATGATTGAATTTAATTAATAATCTAATTTTAAATTATTGAAAAATTTTTATATATTTAATCTCCGATTTTAAATGAAAAAAAAACATCAAAAAAAAGTAGCAGCAAATTTTGAACGAATAGTAGTCTAATAAATATCCATGATTAAATATTCTAGCTATATTAGGAAATTTCTTGATTAAATTTAATAATAATATATATAATATTCTTAGTTGATTGTATAATTATACTGAACTTTGATAATATAATTTTATTTATTAAATTATCTCATGTACCAATAATTTATTTGAAAGTGGTAATAATAAAATCATTTCACAGTGTTCAGTACTTTAGTCAAGCTTTTAAAGAATTAATGTGTATTGAATAATCAAAAAATTTGTATTTAATATTTTTTTCAATCTTGACAAACTTCTAAAGGCAATTTTTAATCTTATAATTAGCTATACTGAATAAATTTACAATATTAATTGCTGAATATAACTATAGCAATATCCAATTTCCGTTATGAAATTCATATTATATATATATTTTATAAAATATAACTAATCATTAAATATTATATTATCAATTTGATCTATATTAACCGCTTGACAATTTTGACAAAATAATAGGAAATATTACAATTTGTTATGAGAAATTTTGCTCATTATCAATTTCATAAACTGTTTTTTGATATTACTCTTATAAAAAATGAAATTTTATTAAATTGATTTTTAGATTTATTATTAAATATCAGTTGTGAACACAATCAAAAAATTGAATAGCTATAGAAATATACTAAATTTCTTAACGTGATTGATTCAGAGGATAATGTATAAAGATATATTAATAATAAATTGAAATATTCTTTTAGCTCTTTCTCATACTATTTAGATACAGAATTTGATATGAAATTTTATTTTGATCACTTTCAGATGGAAACTTAGAATAATCATCAAAATATTAAATAATATTAAAGTTATAAAAAATCAAAACCTATTATATAATTTGCTTATGCTCAACCAAACTATATTTCTATATAACTATATACATTTTATATTTGTTATAATAATTTTGGTTACCCAAATATAACTCACAAATTTCAATGAATTGAGATAATTTCTGTGTATTAGAATTGCAGAAAGTTAAATTTTTATACATTAATATTTAATTTCGAAAATATATCATAAATTTAAATTAAGGAATTTGAAACAATAAATATCTCATAATGAAATATATATATATATATTAAATTGTTTATTTTTAGCTATTTTTAAGAATAATCATAATAGTATTTCTATGAATCAAAAGTTCAAATATTAATTTATATAAATATCTATACAAAGAGTTATAAATAATAACTTTCGATTAATTTTGAGAAATAAATAAATAGTATGATTGTTTGATGATTTTTTAATACAATTAATTATAATATCAATTTATAATTAATTTGAACTGTTAATTTTTTCACAGTATTGACTTGTCAATCATTAAAATTGATAATTTTAGATTGAAATTTGAATTCTTATATACACATCTAACAAAGCTTACAAATTTAGATACTGTATTAAAATATACTAATATTTAGAATGAGGCTTAAACCATTATACTCATACTAATAAACACTTAAACTATTGAAATAATGTCTAATTATCCAATCAAATTTATTTTATTAATTTTGGTAAATTTTCTAATTTTAAAATAATTTTGTGGCAAATTAAAACTTTTTTAAGTTTTTAACTGAGCCATCCAAAAAATAAAAATTATATAAATTATATAAATTCATATATTAAGTATAATTATTAAAAAAAATATTTGATTAATTTTGAAATCAATTAAATTGATTATATTATTGAACTAATATGAAATTACTATTGACTATTCCATTGCTCTTAATTTCGACGGAGGCTGCTAGACATAACAGGCACAATAACCACCATAACCGCCATAATAGACCTCATAGAGGTCACAGAGATCATCCAGAAAGAATCTTTCCATTCCACCATGATATGGAACACATTGTTAGAGTCAGAACTTGCGATGCTTCAAAATACGATGAATTGTTACATACCAAGTATAACAAAGACGATAAGTCTTTCAAGAAGGGTGATACCACAATCAAACGAGACCTTTCTAAAGATCATGATGTCGTTTGGTTCCATGGATGTATCAAGTCCGAAGACTTGCCTGATAATGATCATAATACTCTTTACGTAAAACTTTCAAAATCTGACGATGAGGTGTTGCATATCTGGTGCGGTTCATATGATAGATCTGAAGTTAAATGTAAGGATAACGATGACGACTCTGGAGAAGTCATTAAAGAATCTAAAATTGAAGTGACCTCCAGCTCAGATTCCGATTCTGATTCCTCCGATGATAGTGAAGATGATAAGGAAGAGAGTAGTGAAGATAGTGATGATGACAAAACAAATAAGGAGAAACAGGAGGAGGATGATGAAGGTGAAGATTCAAAAGATGAAGAATGAACTATTACTTAAACTATATACAATTTAGTCTACTTGCTATCTAATAAATAAATACCAAATAATAATACTCTTTGTTAAATCATTCAATAACATATTTTTTATATATGTGATTATCCCAACTAATTTTCAATCATTATTTTGTAATATATATATATATATATATATATATTGTAATTAACCAACCAAAAATTTCAAATAATTAATACAATTTTAATATATTATACCTATTTAATATCAGTGTGAATAAAATGAAATGTGGATATTCATAATGAGCGATAATTTTATAATAAAATAATATATTGATCTTTTAAATTTGTAATTTAATATTCAACTAATTTTATAAGCTTAAATTAGATTAATTTAATATATATATTCAATTTTCATATTAATTTATGAATTCAAAAAAAAATATTAAAAAATCAAAAATATTAATCACTTTTATATAAATAAAATATTTTCAATATTTTTAAATTTTTATATAAAATTCAATTTTACATTAATTTATTTTTATTAATATTTTTTTTATTAATTTTATAATAAATTAAAAATAATATTTTTAAAAATCCAATAAATTATAAATTTAATAATATATTAAAGATTTCAAAATATCTTTGAAATTTAAGTATTTTATTTATAAGATATATTGATATTTATTGTTAAACATTATAATCTAGGAAATATTCCATTATTTAATAATATATTATAGGAACTTTTGAATTAATTTATTAAACTATTTTTATTAAATTATATTTTGATATAATTTTATTATTATTTATCTAATATTTTAAAAATATATAGATATTTTTATATTTTTAATAAATAATTAATTATTAAACATTATCTCAATTATATTTTATTATATTTTTGATTTATAACTTAATTATAATCATTAATTGCTCTTATTTTATTTAATTATAATATTATTAACAAATAATGAATATTTCTTTTTTTAAAATAAAATTAATTAATATTGTTTTATATTTTAAATAATAGGAATTTTTTTAAAATTAAAAAATAATTTAATATATAATATATGATATTAACTATATAAAATAAAATAAATATTTTTTATCAATAACCCGTATTAGATTTTTAATATCTAAAGTGAATTTTTTTTTATATTAAAATTTAATATATATTTGATTAATTAAATTTTTTATTGATATTTTCTTTAATATAATTTGATTTTTTGATTATTTAAATTAATCATAATTATATAAGTTAAAATCTAAAGGTAATATTGGATATGGTATTTTTTTCTAATTATTTTTAATTAAAAATTTTATATT
>JNEM01014225.1:0-10712 GCA_000697335.1 Conidiobolus incongruus B7586 | reverse complement strand
AAATAAAATATATTTAATTATAAATAAATAATATTAATTTATAATATATTTTATTTTAAAATAATTTAATTAAAAATTAATATAGCAATTAATAAAAATATATATAAGTATAATAGTAAATATTAATATAATATAAAGGAAAACTTAATATAAAAGTAAGGTAACATAAAATATAATACTATAATATAGTTATAATATATAAATATAAATAAAGTTTAATTAAGCTTCAAATTAAAATAAGTCACTAATATATTAAGATTTATATTAGATATTATTAATATATAATAATATTAATAAGATATAGTTTTAATTTTAGAAATAATAAAAAATATAAGAAATAGTAAAAATTAAAAAAAAGAAAAACCTAGTTTATTAAATAATTTAATATTATTTATATAATTTATTTAATTATAAAAATATAAATTAATTATATAATATATAGTTAATTAAATTATATGAAAATATATATATGAATTTAAACAACTAGTTTTTTAATATTTTTTTAATAGGTTTTTTAAAAGAGATATACTCTTTATATTTTTACAAATAGGTATAATAAGTTAAAATATTCTAAATATTTTCTAAAGGTTCTTATATAGTGTTTTTAATCAGATAACCTATTTATTTTATATAAAAATAAAGCTTATTAATAAATTTAAATGTAATTATATAATTAATATAATATTTTTCTTTTCCATTTTTATTAATAATTAAATCTAGTTTTAAAGTTTTTAATTTATTAAAAAAATGTTAAAATTTTTAAAAAAAGTTTGATTTTAAATATGTAAAAGGTCAAGTTGATCTTTAAAGTTAAAAGTAGTTTTAAGATATAATTTTCAAAATTTAAATTAAAAGATTAAATTTTATAGGGACTATAATATAATAGCAAATATTTTAGATTTAAGCTAAATTAAAATAAAGTAAGTTTAAAAGTAAATTGTTTTAAATATATAAATATACTAGTTTTATATTTAAGAGGATTTCTAAATAACTTTAAGTATTGTTATTTTATAATTTTTTAGTTTTTTTCAAGTTAAATTTAATAAGGGAATTAATATATTTGATATTAGTTTAAAATTCAATATCTTTTAAAGATTAATTAATTTAAAGTTTTAAAGCAATAATTAAATTAGGATATTTATTATAATTAATAAGATAAAAGTTAAAACCTGTTAATTTATTAATAAAAGTATTGAATAAATATTAGAGTTAGTAGATATAAGTATCTTAATTTAAATAATTAATATTAATATAAGCTTTAATTATTTGTTTTAAAGTCTTAATAGTTTTCTCAATAAGTTTATTAGTTTAATAATATTAAATTATAACCTTAGTTAGATTAATCTTAAAAGAAAAAGATAGTGACTTTTGAAATTAAAAGTTAAATCATATATTTTTATCAAATATAATAATTTATAAAATTTTATAATAGGTAAAGATATTAAAAAATAATAGTTATATTGTAAGTGAAAAACAATAGTTAAAGGTAAAAGAAGCAGGTTTTTCAATATTTTAAGATATATATATTAACTAGATCGTTTAATATTAAGGTGCTAACTAAAAATAATAACAAATATATTAATAGTTAAGCAAAAGGTTTATTTGTATAATAAGTAATATAAGCTAAAGCTTTAGCTAAAGAAAAAAATCAAAGTTTTTTTATAATTAAATAGAATATATATATATAAGTATATAAGGTTAAGTAGCAATAAAGTTACTTAGATATAAAGATTTGTATAATGTTGATAAAACTTAATTTGGATAATTAAGCCTTTAATAATAAATTAGAGTAAAGAAAAATATCAATTAAATAATAATTATTATAATGCTTATACCCCCTCTAAATTATATTAAGTGATTAGTATAGTTTTACTCCCTTTAATCTTTTTAATATAGAATAAGTAAATGTAAGTGTTTTTAATTACTTTAAGTGGTTTTTAAGTTAACTTAAAATTAAAATAACTTAATCATTTTATAATATAATAAGGTTTTCTATACTTTGTTTTATATGTAAGAACTTTATTGATATAATATTTTTTATCCCTTTAATCATTAATAATAAGTAATAATGGTTCTTTGAAATTTTAATCAACAAACTTATCTTTAAGATAATAATATAGTTTTAAAAGTGAGATATAGAAGTTTAAAAAACATTAATAAATGTTTTTAATAACTTTAATTTAAAATTTCTAAGTTTAAAGCCTGCTTTAAAAATATAAAATGGTTTAATTTAATATAGTAAAATCTTTTAATTTGTATCGTTTCTAGATATTTACTTGGTGAAAAATATATCTATTATATCTAAAAAGACTAGGGACTTAGATTTATATTCAAGTAAAGTTTTGTAGAATTTTAAATAATAATTTTCATTATATATTTGTTTTAACTTAGTTAATTCTGAAATTATTTAGTGGATTAATTTAAATCTTTCTAACTTATCTATAATAAATATATTGGTGATAATATTTAAGTTAAGGCTAATTAATAAGTTAGGATATTATTTATAATTTATAAAATAAAGAGTTAAATTATTAAATTAATTAACTAAGTTATTATAAGCAAATTATAAATAGAGTAAAAGAGATTCCTAATTATCTTAATTAAAGTTAATATAATTTTTAACCATCTCTTTTAAAGTTTTAATAACTTTTTTAATTAGTTTATTTAATTAATAATGGTAAATAATATCATGCTTTATATTAATATTTATATGTTATATAAAAGCTTTCTAAAATTTTAAAGTAAATTTAAAATCTTTATCAATAATAATAATAATAGCTAATTTATATAATAAAATCACCTTCTTAATTAACAAGTTAACTACTTTAAATATTATATCTATTTTATAGGTAGGAATAAAATAAGTAAATCTGTTATATAAATTAATAACTACTAAAATATTATTATAGTTTTTTTTAACTTAGGTATTTCTATAGAGTTAAGTTATATTTAAGCTTAAGGTTTAAATAGTAAAGATAAGGAATTTAATTTGTTAACTATTTTTTTTATATTATACTTATTTCTTTAACAATTATCACAAGATTTATAATAGTTTTTTACTAACTTAATTAATTTTGGTACATAATATTTTGCTTGAATTTTATCAATAAGTTGAATTTAACTTTAATATCCATTTAACTTATAGTTGTAATATTGTTCTAAAATCTTTAATTAAAGATTAAGAATTTTTAAAATATATAATTTATTATGTTTATATAACAAATCATTTAATAATTAGAATCTTTTATATTTAGAAAGGTTTTTCTTATTATTCTTTTTTATTTTAATTTTAATTATTAAATAAAAGTTATCATATTATAATTTTTCTTTTAAAAACTAATAAAAGTTTTTATTATTTAAGGTGATAATTATTAAGCTAGTTTCAATTAGTTTTTTACATTTATTATACACTAGAGTATAAATTAAATTTTTACTCAATATATCTAAAACTTTATTTTATTCTCTAAAAAGGTATTTAATTAAGAATAGATATTCCTAGATAATTTTTATCTATCTAATTTATTTTTTAAATAAGTACTTTTGTGAATTTAAGTAAATCAATGATTTATAATTGTTTAGGCATAAAAACTTTTGATAAAACAACTAAAAACTAAACTTTTTTATGATCTCTACTAATGTAAATATTTCCTGCTTATATATAGAATAATTTTGTTTAATAAGTGTTAATTTTCTAAACTAAAACACTAAAGGTTTTAAATTTAAATATTTAAATACCTTTTGGTATTTAGTTATCTTTTTTAAAGTTTTAAAATAATTATACTTTTTAAAATATTTAATAATCCTGTTTTGTGCTATCTAACTACTTATAACATAAACAAACACATCTATGAATATAATTGCTAGCAATTTAAAGTTAAATATAGCAAATATTAAAGCTATAATAATTTTGTAAATTAGTTTATAAAAAGAAAAAGTTTCATTAGGGGTATAAGTAAATAGTTTATCTTTCTTTAAAAAGTTAAATATAAAGCTAATAAGCTTAACAAACACAAGAATATAGTTTTTAAAATATATAACTAATTTTAAAAAAGCTCTTATTTAATGTTTATTGGTAAAGATTATAATGTTATATAATCTTTGAAGTTTTACCAGGTTAATAGAAATTCTTTTAAAAAAGATAATATAATCATAAAATAAAATAGATAAAACAACAATAATATATTTAAAGAGTTTTACTAGCAATTAATTTTAGTTGAGTATTTATAAAATAATCTCTACATATAAAATATAATTATCTAAAATTTTCAAATAAACTAAAATATTGTTTAAGTAACATATAACAAAATTATTATAATACTTGCTAAATAAACAATTAATAAATTTTATAAATATAACAGATATATTATAAAATTTAAAATTTATAACTCTAAACTTATAATATTTTAATATATAATTAAAAACAATTAAAAAAATATTTTGTTCATTAACTAAAATATTATAATAGTTGTTTTTAAAATCTATTTTAGTAAAATAGTTTGTGTTTATAAATCTATCTTTAATTTCATTTAAATTAAGTAAAGGAGTTTTATCTTTAATTGTTTTACTATTAAAAACTCCATTTTCAATGTAAAATCACCAACCTCTATTATGTTTTTTAATAAAAAAACTGGTAAACCTTAAGGGTTTGTAGAAAGTTATATAAAACCTAATTTTAATAGCCTGTTTATTTCTTTACAAAAACCTTATATTATTTAAAAGAAATATAATAAGGTAATTTATAATAAAGTTAAATATTAGGTAATAACTTAATTTCATAAAACATATTTCTTTTCAATAATAAAATAATAAAAATTTTAAAAACATTTCTGTATTTATTAACAACCTTATATAATTAATTTTTAACATCTAAGGTATTTTTTAAACCTTTTAAAAAAATAGAGATAAAGTTAGAGTTAATATAAATTATACTAGATTGATTTTTTAGCTTTTTAATTAAATTCACAAAAGATATTTTTGAAATTATTATATTATTGAAAAAGGTATTATTAGTACCTTCTTCTATAATAGAATTAGTTATTAACTTATAATTTAAACTATTATAACAAAACAAGAAAAATATACATATTAAATAAAGTTTTATTTATAATAATTGGATAATACTTATAAAACCAACTAAAACTTATAATAATATTATATTTTATAAAACCAATTATAAATTAGATTTTTTTTAAAATAACTTATTGCTAATAAAATATTATAATATAAATATCCTTTGGTAGTTTATTAAGTATTATTTATATAATTTAATATTATATTTGTTTAATTATAAAATAATTTAAATATCTTAATAATATTTTTATTAATAAATACACTATTATATTTAAAGTTAAGTAAAAAGGAAATAAAGTCTTTATTTAGAGTACCTTTAAAAATTTATAAGGAACATAATTTATTTTTATTAAGATTTAATAAATAAAAGTTTAGATAGATATTACTTTTCTTCTCTAATGAATTTTAAAATTTTTTTAGTTATTTGAATATAATTTTAAAGGTTTATTATAAAAAATTTTTAACAATGATTTCTTTTTGTTATTTTAACTACATTAAGTTAAATTTAAATTAGATTAATTATTAATCTGTTAATTACTTTCCTTATTGTTCACTTAAATATTATTGTTTGAGACTATATCACTAAAGTTTTTACTATTAAATAAATTCTTGGGATATTTATTCTAATAGTAATCTATATTAATTTATCAATAATAAAAATATCTTTTATTTTTTCTCAAGTATAATTTCTTTTTTTAGTTAAATACCCTTTTTTTATATTATAGATATATTTATAATATTAAAATTAAATATTTTAGATAGGGAACTATTAAAGCTTATATAGAAACTCTTATTTATTTTTTTAATATAATTCTAATCATCTTTTATCTTAATAGCTATTTTAGTTAAAATAATAAAACTAACTGTTTTTATATTAATCTTAGAGTAAACAACTATAAAAATATCAGGCTTAAATTTTCTCTTAAACTTGTTTTTTTTATTTTTAGATAAGTTTAGAATTTTTAATTTAAACAAAGCAAATTCTTCTATGAAATTTCTAACTAAAGATTTTTAAATAAACTTTGCTAACTTATTTTAAGTTAGAGTAACTATATTTAATAAGTAAAACGTTTACTTAATTGTTTGTTTAAATTAGTTAAATGTTTAGATTTTATTAGGATAAAAAAAAACACTAGTAAAATTAAGTGTGTTTTTTAAATGTTTATAACAATAATGTTTGATATAAAAGGTTAATTTAAAAGCTAAAATTTTTATTAAATTATATAAATCTAGAGTTTTGATTTCTTTAAAGAATTTAATTAGTTTGTTTAAAAATTCTTCTAGTTTTTTAGGAGATTTTAAGCTATTATAAGTAATTAGATTATTTACAAAGAACATTACTTTGTTAAAGTTTTTTAAAGTAGATAATAAAACTCTATAATTGTTTAATTCATCTATTATTTGTTGTATATAGTTAATCTATTAGGTTTACTTTAATTTTAATCTACATTTATTAAAAGTATTATTGATATTAATGAAATCTTATTAACTAATAAAATAATAGTTATTGTTATTAAAACTTTAAATATTTATTTTATTTTATTTATATATAAAATAATAAGTTCTAATTATAAAATCTTTAACTATAACAGTAAAAGTACTTTTAAATCTTTTTAATTATTGTTATTATATAAGTAAATAACAACAGTTAGATAGAAGAATTAAGTTTTTCAATACTTTAAAAAAGATATATTAACTAAATCCTTTAATATTAAGGTATTAACTAATAATAATAAGAAATATATTAATAATTAGATAAAAGGTTTATTTTTGTAAGAAGTAATATAAGTTAAAGTTTTAGCTAAAGAGAAAAATCTAAGTTTTTCTTATAGCTAAGTAGAATATATATATATATATATATAGGTATATAAGGTTAAATAACAGTAAAGTTACTTAAATATAAAAATTTATAAAATGTTGATAAAATATAATTTAGATAATTAAGTATTTAATAATGAATTAGAATAAGGAAAAGTATTAATTAAGTAGGAATTGTTATAATATTTATATATGTAATATTTTTAACAATAGAAGTTTTAAAACAAAGAATAAAATAAATATATTTAAAAAATAAATTAATTACAATTAGTAAGTTTTTACAACTAATTGTTGATTTAAAAATTTTTATAAAATTAAGTTAAATTTGTTATTAGGTATTATTAGGGACTTGTAAAAGAATAAGTTTACTATATTTTAATTAGGTATTATATTTAATTCTTTAGCATATATCATAAATATTAATATATCTCTAAATTAATTTAAGTCAAAAAAGCTAGTAATATCTTGTTTTAATTCTCTTAGTAGTTTTTAATTAGATTTAATGTTTTTTAATAAGTAAGTTATAATATTCATTAAATATTATTTATTAAATCTTAAGAATATTAAAGATAAATAAATAATAATTATAATATAATAAGTTATCAATAAATTTAATTTTTTTAATATATTTTAATTTATTTTCTAATAATTTAAAAAGTTTTTTTTATTTAAAACAAAGTTATTTTTTGGTATTATTTTTTAAAATAATCTAATAAATTCTTTATTACTTCTATTAATAGTAATTAGGTTAATATTTTTTGGGTTTTGATAATTAAAATAAAAAGATAAGTATATAAGATTTTTTAATAAAATATCTACAATATAATTTTTTAACCTAAAAAATATTAAATAGAAAAAAATAAACTTAAATAGTTTTGATTTATTTAATTTATCTTTTTAATAAATACTTTTGAGTATTTAAGTAAATAAATAATTTGTAATTTGTAAGTGTTAAGAAAAAGCTATAAGATAAAAAATATAAATGATTTTTAATTATTTTTATTAAAGTAAAAAGTTCTTATTTATAAACTAGGTATTTTAATTTAACTAGCTTTATTTTTTTTAACTAGAATATTATAAGCTTTAAAGTAATATTTTTAAGGTTAAACTTAATATATTCTTTTTTATTTATTATTTTATCTTATAATTAAAAGGTAAAATATAAATAAAATTCAAACTAAGTTAATTATTTATTAATTACAAAAGAATTAGAGTTAGTAAAATTAATAATAAGTAATTTAAAATTAAAAATAAATAAAATAAAAGCATTAATAATATAAAGAATTAAAACTTTTTAATAAAAAATATATAGTGGGGTTTATTTAAAAGAGGAGTTTTTTCTTAAGATATTAGTTAAAAGAGTTATAAATTTAATAAATAAATCAATGAAATTTTTAAAGTAATTTAATAATTGAAGTATAGACATAAGTTAATTTTGTTTATAAATATAATAAAAGTTTTTACACCATTAAGTTTAGTTGATCAATGTTAATCTTTTAAAAAGAAATAATATAACTATAGAAAAAGATAAAAAAACAATAAAAATATATAATAATAACTTAAAAAATAATTTATATTCATAAATAATTTGTAAAATTTAATTAATATATTAGATATATTCTTCTTTAATTTTTTAATAGATTAAAATATTATTAAAGTAAGTAATAATAAAGCAATTAAAAACAAAGTTAAAAAGGGAATTAATAAATTAAGTAAAAATTATAAAAATATTATATAATTTAAAGGTTATAAAAGTAAATTTATAATAACTTAATAAAGTATTGAAAATAGTTAAAAAAATAGAATTCTCTTTAATTTTAATATTATAAAAACTATTTCTAACATTTAATTTAATTAATATAATATTACTATAGAATTAAAGAAATGGGAATTTTTTTAATTTCTAATTTTTTAAACATATTATTATTTTTAAATAAGTAAATATATAAAAAACAAATAGGAAAATAAATAGTTTTGAATTATATATATATATAATAATTTTTTTGATTAAAAAATTAATTTTTAAAATTAGTTATTTAATTTAATTATATTTAAACTAAATAGTAACCATCAAAAGTTTTTTATTTTAGTATTAGTAAAACTTAACCATAAACCTCTAAAATCATTTAAAATTTACAAATAACTTTTGGTAATAAAGTATTATCTAAATCAACAATTTATTGCTAGGTAAATTACTTTAAAACTAAAAGAGAAATTATTTAAAACCTGTTAAAATCTAAAAAATCAATTTTAACTGTTTTTCTTTAATTGTTAATAAAGTAAAAAATTATATTAAATAACACCTTTTTATTTTAGTTAGAGAATTATCAAAACACTTTAATATTAGTTACATAAGTATTTTATATATATTAAAGTTTAAATTAAAATTAATTAATAAAAATATAAAATAAATACCTTATAATTTAACTAAAGCTTAAAAAAATGCTAGAGTAGCTATTATTAAATAAAACTTACTAAGGTATAGCTAGAAATCAAGGCTTTTATAATGAATTATTATAATTGATGAATCTTATATTTTTTTGTATAATCTTTTACTAAAACATAAATCAAGGTGTTAGATTAAACTAAATCAACCTTTTTTAAAAATTTCCTTAAATAAGCATTTTATTAATAAGTAAATAATAATTGTGGTAATAGATTACAATAGCATATGGTATTTTCATTTAGTTTTTAAAGGAAAATCTATTAATAATAAACTTTATATTTTTTTTTAAATAAAACTATTTCTAATTGGTATTCTCAATATAATTTAAGAAAACCTATTATTTTATATTATAATTATAAAATACATAAATTTAAAGTTGTAAAAAACTTTCTAATTAAAAATAGCTAGAAAAAACTACTATATCTACTATATTCTTTAGATTATAACCTATGTAATTATAGTTGTTTTAGGTAATTAAAAAACTAGTTTGCAAAAAAGAAAATTTCTATAGGAAAATTTAATTAGTTTATAAAACATCAAATTTTAGTTTATAATAAAAAAAAACTATTTTTTAAGTGTTAGATCTTTGTTAAAAGTTTAGCAAAAAGTTATTAGAAATAAAAGAAATTACTAATTGTATTTTATATATTTATTTTTACTTTTTATATATTAAAATGTTTATTTTTTTTCAATCACAAAAAATTCCCATTATTTAAATTACAAAGTAATAGATTTAAATTATTTATCTTTAATGTCATATAAGTTTAATAATAACATTTTATCCTTAATAATTTTAAAATTTAAAATATATTTATTAATATATAATCTCTAATTATTATCAACCTTTTATATAAAGAAAATAAAAAATTTTTATAATAAGAAAAAAAGTTTAATATGTTTAATTTCAAGTAGTTTTTAAATTTCTTCTTTTAAAGTTTAGTATTATTTGAGAAATAAATGGTAAGTAAGTTTTAAATATAATTAAATATCTAAGTGAAATTTAATTTTTTATTTAATATCATTTTTAAAACATAAATTATTTATAATTTTAAAAACATTAATAAATTAACTTATTATATTATAAAAAAATGGTTATTAATTATAATTTTATTAAAATTAAGAGATAAATAATAAATAAATATATATCTTTATAAATTATTAAAGTTTTTAATTAGTTTTTTATTTTGGTTTTTATTTATAATAATAAAATTATTTGAAATAATTATAGAGTTGGTATTAAGTAAAATATTTAGTAATTTTATCATAAGGTAATATAAATTTTTTAACATTAATTTTACCAATTTTTTTTAAATATAAATAAAATAGATTTATAACTTTTTAAAATAATACTCATAAATAAAAAATTATAATATTTAAA
>JNEM01014221.1:0-16280 GCA_000697335.1 Conidiobolus incongruus B7586 | reverse complement strand
TTAAAATTAAAAATAATTAGAAAAAACAATTATACCTAATATATTCAAGAGCTTATAACTTATGTAATTATAATTATTTTATGAAATTAAAAAATCAACTTATAGGAAAAAATATTTTTATAATATAATTTAAAAAATTTGATAAATATTAAATTTTAGTATATGATAAAAAAAACTATTATATAAAATTAGATATTTATTATTAATTTATCAAAAATCTTCTAATAATATAAAATTATAATAATTTTATATTATATATTTATTTTAATATATTTTTATTATAATATTTATTTTTTGGTTATACAAAATTTCAATTATTAAAAATATAAAGTAATAATAATATTTATTCAGTTAAACTAACCTAAAAATTATAAATAACTTTATTATTTAATAGTTAATATAAATATAAAGTTAAATATAAAAATTTAATAAATTAATCTCCTTACAATATAAGATAGAATATAAATTATATCATAAATCAAGTATACTAAATATATATTAATAAATTATAAAATATCAGGTTTAATTAAATATTAAAATAATAAAGTCATTAATATAAAATATATTATAATATATAATTATTTTGAATAATGATTTTAATAATGGTTTTGAGCAAAAAATATAATTAGCTAATTTTGTACTTAAAATATTTATTCGAATAAACTATGTATTAAAAATAGTAATTATAATATATTTGTTTTAAACAAAATATAACATTAAATATTATACGTAGCTATATAATTTTCTGTCAATTTTTCAAATGTATAAAAATTTATAATTCATGATATAACATTATTTTAAATTTGTTCAATAAATAGAAGTTAATTATTTTAGTAATTCTATTTAAAATCCTTTCTATATTTTATATAGCTTTTGATTGATATCATGTGGTTTTAAGAAATATTTTAAAATGGTTTACTACTTTTACAAAACCGATTTTAATTGAAAATATGATATAAAAAATATCAAATTAATATTATTTGAAGAATATTATTAATTTTAAACCATAATGAGATCAGCTAGGATAATAATAATTATTTATAATTCGTATGATATATTAATTAACTATACTCAAGTAAGATATTGAAAATTATTAAAATTATTTGAATAAGGTTAATGATTTTGAGATTACAATTGCTTAGAGTTATAATGGTTCCTTGCTTAAATTTAATAAATAATTAAAGTTTAAAAATACATTGTAGATTTAATAGTAACCAAAATAATTTCATCTACAAGAAATATATATTCGATATTAAATTGATATCAGTGATTATTACCTAATTTAATACTGTTTAAAAGAATTTTTACGCCTCTTAAATACAATCTGTATTAAATAAATGATGATTATTAAAATTATTCGTATTAATATTGTTAAGTAATCATAGAAATAGAGTATAGATAATTATTAAACATATCAAGAATAAAACTACGAATTAATATATTAAAGAAATATGAATAAACCAGACCTAATTATATCAGGTAAAATATTTATGTGGTAAAATGATTTGAATTATATATTTGTTGAATATCATTATTATATTTCAACTCTTATGATCGAAAGTGTAAGATTTAGTTTAATAAATTCCAAAATGTGTTGAGTCACAAAAAATAAATTATCACATTGAAATATATATAATACAGTATATTTATCAAAAAACTGATATCAAATTATGAAATCAGTAATTATAAAATTATGACAGATTAAAGATAAATGAATGGTAAAAATATTAAAATTTTTTGATAATATTAAATTTAATATAACAACAAAAAAAGGAAAATTTTCAATAATAATAACCCAAGAAATTATTAGAAAATAGTAACAAATAAAATTTATCAAATTATTGGCAACATTTTAAATATAATATTTGTCAAGTATGATAAAAACCAGATGATTAATCCAGTTATTCTTCATTGTTTAGCACCAATTCCAATAAATAAAAAATCAAAAAAATTGATAATACGGTGAACTAAAATTGATTCAGAAATTAATTATTAATTTATAAAGATAAAAAACAAATGGTTTCATTACATAGTATATCGCAATATATTATATATGATATTTAACTACATAGCATAATTTTAGAAATCCGGAATTTCATATCAGTAATGCTTTTTATTCATAAGATACAAATCGATATTTAGTTTATATAATAATGGTATAATATTATATGTAAGTATAGTTAATATCAAGAAGTAAATGACTTACAATTAAATTTAAAATACTAATAATGAAACGTTTGTAAATAGCATTATATAGCATATATAGATAGAATTTAGTATAAACGATTTGAAAATAACACGGAAAAAATTATTCGATATTTTAATAAAATAGAAATTGAGAGGATGAGATTAACCAATTAAATTCCAAGTGATTCAAAATTGAAATCAAATTAAATTTACTTAGGAAAAAAATTTAATATGAGAGATTAAGAAATTTAGGGGCCAATCAATCGAATTTTATATTGTTAGATTATGTTTATTTAGACTTTCTCTCCGTTCGGTTCTATCGTAATAATACCTGCCCATCATGGTAAGAACACTACTACCATCATGAATTAAAACAAATGATACAAAATCAAAGCACAGCATATAACAAAACAGATTAAATAATAATAATGGAAGATTAATAAAGATATGGCGATGGATGGATGTATTAAATATAATATGATAAATACTGATGTCAATGGCAAATGATCAATAATTTAAAAAAATTATGAACAAGATTCAGATTAAAAATCAACTAACAAAGTATAAAGAACTGTGATTAACATATTTGATATCAATAGGCTCGCGGACCTAAAAAGCATTTGAAGCGTCTTAATGCCCCTCGTCACTGGATGTTGGACAAACTCACTGGAGTTTTCGTAAGATTTACATTACTTAGATTACATGAAATTAGTATTAACTATGTTGGATTTAGGCTCCTCGTCCCTCTTCCGGACCTCACAAGCTCCGTGAGTGCTTGCCCTTAGTTGTCTTCTTGCGTAACCGTTTGAAGTACGCTTTGAACAAGAAGGAAGTTACCTCCATCCTCATGCAACGTTTGGTCAAGGTTGACGGTAAGGTCCGTACCGATTCTACCTTCCCTGCTGGTTTCATGGATGTTGTTACCATCGAAAAGACTGGTGAAAACTTCCGTTTAATCTACGATACCAAGGGTCGTTTCACCGTCCACCGTATCACCGATGAAGAAGCTCAATACAAGCTCTGCAAGGTCAAGAAGATCCAACTCGGTAACAAGGGTGTTCCCTACCTCGTTACCCACGATGGTCGCACCATCCGTTACCCCGATCCTCTCATCAAGACCCACGATACCATCAAGTACGATATTGAAACCGGTAAGATCACTGATTTCCTCAAATTCGAAGTTGGTAACCAATGTATGATCACTGGTGGACGTAACACTGGTCGTGTTGGTATCATCACCCACAAGGAAAAGCACATTGGTGGTTTTGAAATCATCTACGTTAAGGACGCCGTCGATCGTACTTTCTCCACCCGTGTTAACAACGTTTTCGTCATTGGTCAAGGTAACAAGTCCTGGATCTCCTTACCTAAGGGTAAGGGTGTTAAACTCACCATTGCCGAAGAACGTGACGCTCGTCGTGAACGTGCCTTGGCCCATGCCCAATAAGTGTATTAATCAAAAAGACACCACCATACTTGGTTTGTTCAATAAATCATCTTTTAGTGAATTACCGACTCCCCGATTGCTTCTTACACACCGTCTTCCTTCAATCCCAGCTCCACATATCATGAATTCATGATTATTAGCAGTTGATTCAATATAGATCTCTCTACCGTATATTATTAAAATTGTTTTATTTAATTTTTTATACTCCTCTTTCTCCATTATTATTATAATTACTCTTCATTCATCAGGTTTTTGTTTTCCCCAGCATTCGCCACTATATCTAACCAATTTTTTTTTCATTTATAAATATCTAAACACTTTAAATTATATTTAATTTAGCATATATCCTTTATATTCAATAATTTATTTCAATTATAAAATGATATATTTCATTATGATTCAATATTTAAAATTAATTTTAGAATTTATAATTTATAAATAAACCTTATATCTATATATAATTAATGATAATATATTTAATAATATTAAATTAATAAATATATTTAGAAAATATTATTAATATCAAAATAAATTTAATTATAGTTTAATCCTTTAGTTTATTCATTTTATCAAATATTCATTTATAATTATGTAATAATATATAAATTATTAACTATTATATATTAATTTAGATATTATTTTTAAATAATAAAAAATTAATTTTTACAATTATATTAAATAACCAAAATATAGTGAAAAATCATTATCTAAAATTAATGCGTAAATTGAATAAAAAATTATTTGATAATAAATATATTGATTTTAAATTATAAAATATTTTAATTATTTGAACAACAAATTTTTAAAATTTATCATCTTTTAATTTTATAGTCATATACAAATACACATTTTTAAAATATTGAATTAATTTTAAATTAATTATTAACTAAGTAAAATTTATTCAATAATTTTGAATTTATATATATAATATTAATATTATTAATGTTTAATAATTACTTGAATGCAGGCTTAATATATTAATCAAAATAATTAAATTAATATTTTTTGTAATTACTAAATCTATAGATAATGGAATGAATTTTTAAGTCAAACATAATTAATTATAACTATATATTATTAATTAGTTTAAAAATTTTTCGACCTCTCCAATTTCTGGAATACTAGACATTGCACCGAATCGAGTAATACCAATCGAAGCAGCGGCCATTCCGTAGTCACAGCTCCTAGAAATTTCAGCCTCATCAAGTTCCCAAGTATCCTTAGATTTCATACATTCGGCCAATTTAGTTAAAAAGTAACCGATGAAAGTATCACCAGCACCTGTAGTATCTTGAATCTTATCCTTGGGACTCAAGCTGTTCAGTTGGATGAATTTGATGGTGTTGGCGTGCTTATAGCTGTACACGACGCCGGACGAGCCCAGGGTGACGAGGATGAGTTGGAGGCTGGAAAATTTGGGATGGTCGAGGAAGTGTTCGCAATTTTGTTGGATGGTGTTCCCCTCAGAGTGGATAAAGTGGTTCACCAGTGATTGGAATTCGATTTGGTTTACAATTAGTATATCGATTGCGTTGAAGTCAAAAGTTTCCAATAGGGTTGATGTCATGGGTGCCGGGTTGAATACTACTTTAATTCCTAATAAAATAATCAGCGAATTGTATTAATTACATCCATTACAGCAATTACCCTTGTCTTTAGCAATTTTAACCATTTTATCATTACCCAAAACCTCATTCTGCAAGAGCAACCAATCACCTTGACCAGCCTCAACCTTCTCAACATCTTTTTCCACTCTATCCATATCGATAGTATAATTGGTATTAGCCGACAAAATAATCGCGTTTTCGGAAGTTTTCTGACATACTTGAATTATAGCCTTCCCTGTGAATTCTTTATCAGTGACTTGAATTAAATCGGTATTCACTCCAGATGATTTCATAATATCTAGAATGAATTGACCGTCCGTTCCCATTTTTCCGAGGTGGTATACGTTTCCACCAGCCTAGAGGAGAAATTGTTAGCTTGGATTGAAAAGTCTTAAAAATCAATTTACTCTGGCAATTGCTACAGATTGGTTAGCACCTAAATTCTTATTAATAACCAATCATCTATCAAACTATTGGAGTTTACCTTTGCCACCAGCTTCCAATTCCTGGCCACTACTAGCTAAAGTCTCACCAGGTTGAACAATGTTTGGAACTTTGAAAATTTGGTCAATATTGATAGATCCAAATACTAATATTTTTGATATCATTTTGAAATAATTTTTAAATTGGAGTGGACAGGTTCCAAATTCAATATAAAATGAATAAACTAATGGAGAAATTGTGGGACTCAAGTACACATTTGGTAATTTTATTATAGTTTATCAAAATTTTTAATTAATGAAAAATTTTCAAATTAGTATATTAATTTATTTTTATATATGGAAATAATTTTAATTGAATTTGGAAGTAAATCAAAATAAAATAATGAATGTTTTCATAGTAATATTTTTACAGAATTTTTTTCAAAATTATTTTAATTTATGGTAATTTTAAGTTCAATTCAAATTAAATAAAATATAATTCTCTTAAACCATTAGAAATTTAATATATTTAAATATCTATTATAAAATTTTCAAATTATAATTTTTTTTAAATATGAATAAATATTGATCAATTAAGCAAATCATGAGATTGAAAATCTTATTGAATCGAATAAAATCCATAAATTTTTCAAGCATTCTGATCATAATAATTAAAGGCATAAAAAACAATTCTAAATCCTCAAAACATTATCCATTTTAGAAATACACATTGGTAATAAATTTATTTCAATATCAAACTCTATCCAAGATTCTTTTCGATAATTTTAACTTGAGTGGTACTAAACATAATGAACTCACTAGCATTAATATTAATAAATATATCATTTGGCCGATGTAGTTGGGCATATTGCCTTCCGTTTTGGGGGTGGCATCCAGGATAAGTTTAGCTAAGATAGTTCCTACAATATAACCAGGAGCCAAACACGAGTACAAAGGACCGTTAACTTGAGGTAATTTGCTAATTTCAAACAATTGAGCTGGCATCAATGCCATCACGGTAAAGAAGACGCCAGAAAAGACACCGAAGACAATGGCAAAGGCGATCAAGCCACCAAAGCTGGTCGCAAAGTACCAGATCAAGGGGAAGGTAAGACCCATGATCACATTCGCTATAATACAACTGTTGATATTACCAACTCGGTCCGAGATAGGTCCCGTTATAATTCTACCTACGGCTGATCCACCGTTCATGATCCCGACGATGATAGAAGCTTGAGGAGAAGAAATGCCGAAGTGTTCGGAGTAAAGTGGCATTAGAAAGAATGGGATCCAATATGCGAATCCTAGGAATAGGCCCATAAGCCAAATCCAAATAAATTTGATATCTTTAATAATTTCAAAGTCGATGATAGTTGTGGATTTTTGGGGTGGTACGAATGTCTTCATAACTATGGCACATACCGCTAGAATGATAGCTGATGCAATAGCTGTGATGCGGAGTGACCATCTGAATCCAAGATTATCAATCATCAATTGGGTGAGAGGACTTAATACAAGACCTCCCCAGCCGACACCACTAGCACAAATACCTAGAGCAAGTCCTCTAGTCTTTGAGAACCAAGGGGGAGGCAGCGAAATAGCAGTAACAAAACAGAGGGCAACACCAACAGCCACGAACAAAGCTTGTCCAATCACCAAATGCCAAACCTGTGTAGCAAACGATGCAATGATCAAACCAGCGCAGAAAAATGCAGTGCCCACAAAAATGGTCAATCGGTGGCCCAAAACACTTAAAATCGTACCGGATACAATCGAAAAAATACAGAATAAACCGGGCGCCAATCCTCCAATCATGGATAGTAGGTAGGGATCGCTGTCTTTAAACTCGACGAGAGTGTATCTAGCCAAATAAATACCGTAGATTGAAACGAATCCAAGCACGACAGCTTGAATGATGAAGCTGGACGCTACTACAACCCAACCATAGCCCCCATCTGGTGGTGATAAATCACCAGTATGCACCTGAGTTCCAATTGCGTCTTCCTTCTTTTCGTGTTTTGACAGTATTTGAACCATCTAATAATCAATGAAAATCTTACGTCTAATGATCCATGATCGTAATTTATAGTCTTTTAATTGTCAGGATTCTCAACTCCATTGTAACCTCCGAATTCAATCAATCAATTTTGTCTGCTAATCATCCAATTAAATTGTAATTTGGAGAAGTACCTCAAAAATCTGGAATTCTAAATCTGATATAAAATTTTTTGAAATTTTATAGTGTGGTAATTCCTTAAATTTTGTTAAACTGTCAAATCTAAATGGACAATATCACAAATTTCGAAGATATTAACTTTAAAAATATTCTATATGTTTAGATAAACAGTTCTTTGTAATTCAAAATATTAAATCTTTACTTTCTTCGGATAATTCTTTTAAAGTTTTTTAATCCTTTACAGACCCTTAATTTAATTATATTTTAAATCATCCGCTTTTCAATCGGCTTAGAATATACGATATAGAATTTGAATTAGTTGAAAATATTCGCAAAATTTTTGAGATATTGTCAAAATTAAAGGGATTTAATCTATAATATACAAAAAATAAATTAATATAATAATAACTTTAGAAAAATCTATAAATCATATTAAGATTGAAATTGTATTCTTGATCAATATAAGTAATGATTACCAGAATTTTTGATTGAGGAAATTAATTGAAATTGTATGAATGGATGGATTGGATTGAGTGGGCTTAGTGGATAATTTCAAGTTAATTATTTGGGAGTCTAAATATTGAACAATACTCAGAGGTTATATAATCATTATGGTATTGGTTGAAAAAAGGAAGAGTATTAGAGAGAGTAATGTAAAGATGTAATTTAATCAATTCTCCACCATTTTTCTATGAGAATTAATTTCATTGTATATATTGTATTTTATGATAATTTCTTGATCTTAAATCCTTAAAAAATATTATTAAATTTGACTAGTAATAAACACTGCAAGTATTCGAATATCCTTGATAAATTTGTAATTTTAACAATTTTTATTGACATGATTATTTGAGTTACAAATAATTTGATCAAAGAAAAGTTAAATGGGATTTTAAAACATTTGAAGACATTAAACAATCAAAAATTTAAAAGCTAAAAATCTATGACAAAATAATTAGATAATAATGAATAGAAAAAATTATCGAGAAAATTAAACGTTAAAATTTGATAGAAATGATGATACAATACCACCACAGATTTTTCGACATGAAAAAGGAACTTCAAAGGCATTAGCCAATAGAAATTGTTAGATTGAAATAAAAATATAGGTATTGATGAAATAAAAATATAGGTATTAATGAAATAAAAAAGGATGTGATTAGGGAGCTTCGTAATATAAAAGAATCTAATATATAATCATATTAATGAGAAGAAACGTGAAGGGAAATAGTAAGCAAATTGGAGTCATAAAATATGAAAAAAATAATCAATTGTTATGATGGAAGATTGAGCTTAAAATTGTCTTGAGTGTCGATTAAACAATAATTAATTTGGGTAGATTATGTGACGATTGCTACCTAATTGATACCTTTCTTCACTCCAATTCACTATTAAGTACCTGATTAACCAAATTAGGCCTTATCAACATTTTACCAGTCCACGTCTGAGTGACCTCACTGTTACTCATCCGTGCATACTTATGCCTATATATTTCACTTAAGTATAAGAAGGGCTCGGCTCCCTTCTTGATCTCTCTCTCTTACCTTACTTTCTTACATTAATAAACCTTTTTCCTACATCCAAAGCCAACCCTTTTGGTATACTCAAGTAACTGCTTATAGTTCCACTTGAGTCATTTTACACTAATCCTTCTAAACCCGTTCCTATTGATATTCCTTGATTCCATCTTTTAGCATGTCGGATCCTAACGCCGCCACTGTTGCTGCTGGTCTAGTCGCTCTGTACAAAGCCCCATTTACAAGTGATCAAGGCCGAATAGCCAGAGATCTGATCATTGGTAGTTTACCCCAGCTGGTAGGTATCATGTTTCACAATCTGGCCTACAGAATGGCTGTGTCAGTGTCCTCAATGACGCTCCAAGAGCTAATAACCGTGACAGATTAAGTAAGGGGAATTAGCTCAAATGGTAGAGCGCTCGCTTAGCATGCGAGAGGCACGGGGATCGATACCCCGATTCTCCATTTTTACATTTTTTTCCCAAATTAATTTTTTTCCAATTCATATCTATATTTAAATAGGCAATATATTATATTAATATTTTTACTGTTATTGTTATTTTTTTTGCCATTCTCTCTTTTTCTTTCATTAAATGAATATTTTAATATCACTCAATCAATATCAGATTGATAAGATAGATAATATTTATCAATCCCACATTTCTATATAATTTAAAATTTCCAATTTAACAATTTTCAAATCACAATGACTTAAATGATCAAATCCAAATATCTAACACAAAATAATAAAATAAGATCAATTCAAAATAAACAAATCAAATGTCTGGTGATAACGAAAAAGGATGCACAAGTCAAGCTGCCTCAGCCGCCGCTCGCTTCTCCGCCGTCGGTCTCTTGGTATCCATTTACCGAAATGCCGTCAACCAACACTCCGCCGGTGCCCTCGGCTTCTTATCTAGAACTGGTGGTGATATCGGTTACTTTGGTAATATCTATTTCCCATTTTAATCTATATCAAATCATTTAATTTTTTTATTGAAAATTGGAATTGATGACGAAAATTATTATTTATGGATTTAATTTTTATATTAATTTAATTTTTTTTTAGCTGCCGTCGGTGCCGTCTTTGCAGGAGCCACATGCGCCACCAAAGCTATTAGAGAGAAAGAAGACTTTTGGAATGCTGCCGTGGGTGGTTGTTTAGCCGGTGCAACTGCCGGTGCCAGATGTAATTATTAATTACATTCTACTAAAATTTAACTAATTTCAAAATTTAGCTCGCAATTTCCAATCTATGTGCTTTGGATGTGTATTAGGAGGAGGTGCTATGGCCATTTATCAAATGTCTGGTGGTAGTTTGAAGGGTTTATATGATAATAAGGATGCCGAAGCTCAGTACCAAAGACGTAAGGAATTTTTGCAATCTGATGCTGAGTATGAAGAAAAGCAGAGACTTAGACAAGCTGCCAAGGATGCTACCCAAATTTATAATCAATAATTTATCAAAATGGTTTTTAATTAAAAATTTCTCAAGTTTATATATGTTTATTTATTATATATTTTTATAATATTATTAACTGAATATGATGTTTCAATTATTGATCAACAATTATAACTTTTCTTAAAAATCATAAACGATCTATTCACTTGATAAATTTCAATTTAAAATAAGGATATTTAGATTATTTCTAAAATTAAATTTAGAATTCAAAGTAACATTTATAAATTATCAAATTTATAATGTTTCATTTTTATATTGATCAATTTAAAATTAATATTAAATATCAATATTCAGTCTAACATTTGGTTATTTATTGGATACTAATCAAGTATTTTTTATAAATCATTCAATATCTAGTATGATTAATGACAAAAATAATAGATAGTTATTGTTTATACATAATATAACGTAATCATTTGAGCTAATTAATCATCTGAACAATCGGTCCATTCCATCTCTTCACCCTCACCTCCTTCGAATTCATCATCGGAAGGCTGCAATGACACACCTTCGAGGTATGGGAACTGTGACAACAATTTAAGTCTCATTTCCTCTCCACTTTGCATCATTTCTGGGTCTCTGTCCTCATCTTCCATCATACTGGCGCAGTGCATCATCTTCTGGAAGCATCGGTACGATTCTTTGACGACGTCTTCAAGAAGTTGGGCATCTCCGCTGGATGCAAGCTGCTCAGCCATCAAGAAACTGACAAGCCCGAGTAAGTACCACAGTTCGTAATCTTCGTCATTTTCACGCTCGAGTCCGGATCCCACTTGGATAGCTTCTTCGAGCATATTGAGTTCGATCAGTAGTCGGATTAGTGATATGCGCATTTCGTAGGCTGGGGGAACAACTATGAAAATATTAATAAAAATCAATATTAAAAATAATGAATTAATTTACCATGATCATTATTTAACCAATGTTGCATACTGTTGCGCAAGCATTCGGCGGCGTCGGGATTGCGTTGCTGGCTAATTCTAACGGAAGCCAACGTTTGCAACAATTCCGGGCTCTTGGGGAATAAACTCAATCCATCTTTCAAATATTGTTCACATTGTTGTTCTGCATCAGGCTCATCCCTATATCATAAATTAGCAAATCATATCAAATGATCAATAATGAATACTTACACTAAGTCAGTCATATATAATTCCACCAAACTGACGACAACATCCACAATACCCTGCTGCATGACCAATTTGAGTGTAGGATCTTGGACATCGGCAATCTTATTTAACAGGATAGATAAAGCCTTACGATAAAAATTCACACTTTCGTGACCCATGCTCAATTGACCCAAATTACAATAAATATCGTAATCGATTTGGTCCCCGCAATTCTCAGCTAAATAACTAAATTTCTATATCCTCAAAAATTAATATATTATTCAAATACTTTGGATATATAATTACTTGTTTGGCATCTTCCAATAACCCCAATTCCATTTCGACCACTGCACATAATTCAATAGCCATAGGGTCGCGATTGCTTAACTCCAAAGCTTTTTGGCAAAATGTATAAGCGTTGGGGTAATCGCTCTGGGTTATGAGATCTCTTGCTTGTTCTAAAATAGAACCCAAACTTGTGTCGGTATTCAAATCAACCATTTTTTAAAAGTTATTTATGATTATTTGTATTGAGATAAAGTTTTTAAGTTAAAAATATTGAAATTCTATATAAATTATGTTATATATAACTATTTAATATTGAATTATAATTATTATGACTATTTTAATATTATTTACAGGTTTATCAAAAACAATTTATAAAAATTTGGGTAAATCGACTATTTAAATAATAAATAGAAAATATAATTTTATGGGATTATTGGGTTGTTATAATGTAAACCTTTGAATATAATGATATTAAAAACCATGAAATATAAAAAATTGAAATGATATAAAGACAATTAATATGCTAAACCTATATTAATTTAGTCTTATAATTGTATCAAAAAGACTATTGATTAAAATCAAAATCTAAAGGTTATATATGTAGGATTTCTAAAAACGTTGGATTAGATATCCAAAATATTACAAATAAAATTGATTAAAGTGAAAAAAATATCGATTTAAATCAGACTGGAGAATCAGGGTATCGATCCCCGTGCCTCTCGCATGCTAAGCGAGCGCTCTACCATTTGAGCTAATTCCCCTTAATAGTTATGTGACGGATCTGATCCTGTTTCTCCTACCATCCAGCCAATAGAATCATATCATGTGTATATGGCTCAATCTCAATACTGGTATTACCATATAAATACCATCTTTAGTACAATAACTAAGCCTTGGCTTGTTATTGTGTGCAATATCTCCAATAAACCTTACTTATTTACCTTAATATATTTCTGTTTAATAGTGGTTCATCCACAAGTATACAGCACAGTTCTAGTTGTGCGGGTTATGGATTGGTGACAACTCCCTGTAGATCATGATTCCAGTGGTAATGCCACTGAGAATTGTGACAAGTTACACTCAATAGACTAATTGATTTCTTTTCTCACTCAAATTCATTGTCAAGTTCCTATTATTTTAATCAGGCCTTATCCAAATTTTATCAGTCCACGCCTGAGTGATCTCACTTTTATTTAGTCGTTGCATACCTATGCCTATATATCCCACTTAGCTATAAGAAGGACTCTGTTCCTCCTCTTTGCTCTCTTTTCTTTACCTTTCTTCTTTTTTACACAATATACTTTTTACCTATTTCCAAGACCTTACCATTTAGTATACTCAAGCAGCTGCCTATAGTCACTTGAGTCATCTTCCATCATTCATTCTACATTTGTTCTTATTGATATTTTGTGATTTCATCTTTTCAGCATGTCGGTTCCTAACGCCGCCACCGTTGCTGCTAGTCTAGTCGCTCTCTACAATGTCCCGTTTACAAGTGATCAGGGCCGGATAGCCAGAAAACTGACCATCAGTAGTTTACCCCAGCTTGTAGGTGCCATACTTCACAATCTGGCTTACAGAATGGCTGTGTCAGTGTCTTTAATGACGCTCCTAGAACTGATAGCCGTGACAAAATTCAAACGAAAAATAAAACTGAATTTTTTTTTCAAATCAATTACTTTTTTTCAAATTATTTATCATCAATGATTTTAAAATATAAATACTAATTATTATCAATATGCCTATCACTTAAAACTCTAAATTTTCAAATCCGTTCAAATATTTGATCATTTTTCAAAATATATTTCTATTTTATTATAAACAATTTTTTTAATTCATTTTAACTTTATAAGTATCAAAATTTAAAATACATTGAAATTATCCAATATTATCATAATTGTTTTTTAAAATAGTTATATTTAAATTTTTGAAAAATTATAGTCAATCATTTGTGAATTGGAAGTCATATTAAATTAAATTGAAAAGTAGATGGGTGAATGTTAATATAACATATAGAAGTATAAAAATTTGATTAAAAGTAGAATTGAAAGTGGATGAAATAAATTATTAAATAATATTAAAAAAATAAAGATATAAAATGCGATGAGAAATAAAAAGTTGAAATTTTAATAAGATCATGCTCCCTGTCGGGTTCGAACCGACGACCTCGAGATTATGAGACTCACGCGCTGCCAACTGCGCCAAAGAAGCATGACATCAACAGTTATTTTTATTATTCGATGATTAAAATAAGATATCAAACTTATAGGTGTTTTTCAATCATTATATCATATATTTCAATTTATAATACTACCTTAATATAATAGTAATAATCATAATAATATATGCCTCAACTTATACAATCAAAAATATATAAAATCATAAACTTTTTTTTATTAAATATTAATTAATTCCCATTAATTAAATCTTAGCTTTCAACAATTCGTTCAATTTTCCATTCTTAATCGATTTCAATAAGTCGTCACAACCTCCCAAGTGTTTACCATTAACGAAAATATTAGGAACAGTACGTTGACCGGTTTCCTTATGTAAATAATCCTGAATATCGCCACCGTTCTTCTGGTTGTCAAGTTCAAGAGCGTTGAACTGTAAGCTCAATTTCTTCAATTCATCTTTGGCACGCTGGCAGTAAGGGCAGTAAGATTTGGAAAATACTACAATTTTGTTTTGTTTGATTAAGTTGGAGACGAGATCTTTTACTAAGGTCATTTTTTATATTGTTTTTTTAAAGGTTTAATTGGGCTACTCTGACGATTAATAGTTTTATAGTGGATTTCTAATTATGGGTATGATTGAAATGAATTTTAGATCATTTGGATGGATATTAAGATTGGTGAAAGTATTCAAAATTGTCATCAATTGATCAATTTACAATTTTTATGAATTATTAGTCTATATCAAAATCTAATTTAATAAAATCAATATTTGTTTTTAATTTTTAAAAAAATTAGATCAAAATAGCTTGAAATTTTTACTATTTTTATTCCTATCCATTAATATTTTTTAATTTTTGAGATTTATTCCTATATGGCAAGGTATAAATTATTTTATAATATTCAAAAATCAAAAATAATAAGTGTTAATTAGTTAAACAATTTTATATAAAATTTTTCATTGGATAGATGAAATATTGACAATAATAGAGCCACTATAATATCAGTGCTTATTACACTTCATTATATCGCCAAATACGCCATTTAAACATTTCAAAAAATTTGAGCTGATCATTATTTATATTTTAAAAATCTCGAATCATTATAATATTTTATTGATTATTTATAATAATAGCTTTTATTATAGTCATTCATTAAAACTATCTATAGACTTAATGAAATTTATTTGAAATAAAATTTAAAATTACATTATAATTGGATGAAAATGAATAATATAGAAATCAGTTCAATTTATCAAATCATAATCTAAACTTGGTTATTAGTAATAGTATTGATAAATATTTATATATTAATTTCTAATATAAATAAAATAAATTATAAATATGATCACTTTAAGGTGAATAATATATGTGAAATCCTTATTACTGGTAATTATCTTATACCTGTTTATATATATATATATATATTTTAAATTCATATTAGAATTGTAATTAAATTTCAATTATTTCTATCTATATAAATTTTTATTTATTTATTCACATATTAGTTTGATGAAATGGTCAAATATTATAAAATAATACCAATTAAGGATGATCTTAATTTGAATAATAATAAATTTTATAATGTTTTTAAATCATATATTATAGTATTTTATATCAAATTTCAGAATTTAAATTGAGATATATAATCAAATCTTAATATAATTATTTAGAAAAAGCTTATTCATTTTAATTATAATTCTTAACTATAATATATCAATAATTTATGTAATTTATTATAACAACAAAAATATTAGTTTGGAAAGAAAAAAATGGCAAATTTTTAATTTTTAATTTTTCAAATATATTAATAATTTTGAAATATCAAATATAAATAAAATATATAAAAGTATTAGTATTATTAAAATATATATATATATATTTTATAATTA
>JNEM01014220.1:0-43231 GCA_000697335.1 Conidiobolus incongruus B7586 | reverse complement strand
TATATATATATAATAATTTTTTTGATTAAAAAATTAATTTTTTAAAATTGGTTGTTTAATTTAATTATTATTAAACCAAATAGTAATCATTAAAAATTTTTTATTTTAGTATTAGTAAAATTTAATTATATACCCTCTAAAACTATTTAATATTTATAAATAACTTTTAATAATGAAATATCATTTAAATCAACAATTTATTGCTAGGTAAATTATTTTAAAGCTAAGAAAAAAACTATTTAAAACTTGTTGAAAATTAAAAAACTAACTTCAATTATCACTCTTTTAATTAATAATAAAGTAAAAAAATATATTGAAAAATACCTTTTTATTTCAGTTAGAGAATTATCTAAGCATTTTAATATTAGTTTTATAAGTATTTTATATATATTAAAGTTTAAACTTAAATTATTAAATAAAAATATAAAATAAGTACTTTATAATTTAACTAAAGCTTAAAAAAAGTTAAATTAGTTATTATTAAATAAAGCTTACTAAAATATTACTAGAAGCTTAAACTTTTACAGTGAATAATTACAATTAATAAATGTTAAATCTTTATATATAATCCTTTACTAAAATATAAATCAAGATGTTAAATTAAGTTAAATCAACCTTCTTTATAAATGCCTTTTAATAAATATTTTGTTAATAAGCAAATGTTAATTATTATAATAGATTATAATAGTATAAGCTATTTTTATTTAGTTTTTAAAAGAAAATCAATTAATAGTAAGCTTTATATTACTTTTTTAAATAAAAGTATTTCTAATTAGTATTTTCAATATAATTTAAGATAACCTATTAATTTGCATAATAATTATAAAATACATAAATCTAAAGCTATAATAAACTTTCTAATTAAAAATAACTGGTAAAAACTACCATATCTAATATACTCTTTAGATTATAACCTATGTGATTTTATTATGTTAAGATAATTAAAAAACTAGTTTACAAGAAAAAAATTTCTGTAAAAAAATTTAATTAGTTTGTAAAATATTAAATTTCAGTCTTTAATAAAAAAACTATTTTTTATATGTTAGATCTTTGCTAAAAGTATAACATAAAGTTATTACTAATAAAAAAAACTATTAAACTTATATTATATATTTATTTTTATATATTATATATTAAAATATTTATTTATTTTAAATCACAACAAATTCCTATTATTAATAATACAGAGTAATATTATATTAATTTTATTTAAAAATATAATAATAAGTTAATTATCATTTAAAAATATATATTATCTTTAAATATAAGATATTTTTATAAAATTAATAATGGAATAAATATTAAGATATATAAAAATATTCTAACAATAATTTGAAAAAAATTATTAAATAATATAAGTTAAACAAATTTAATATAATTTTTTAGTAAGATAATAAATTTTGTTATAATATAACTTTTATCACCAAATAGCTTAAAAATAATAAAATAATAATTATAAACTAGATTTTTCAATCTTTTAATATTAATTTAATTAAATATCTTTAAAATCAATTAAAAAAAGTTATTAAGATTTTCCCCTTAATTAAAAATTTAAATTAGCTTTAAAAATATATTTAAGAAGTATAAAACAAGATTGACCCTTTTTAATATAAGTTAAATGATTTTATATCTTATAAACTTAAAGAAGTTAAAAAAGTTAAAAATAAAAACACTAAGTTTTAATTTATTTTATCATTAAAAACCTATAAATTTATAACTCACTTTAGGTAAAATTTAAAGATTAATATTTTAGCTAGTTAATAATTAAATATTATAATTTAATGATTAATATTATTAATAAATAAATATAAATTTAATTATTTAAATTTATTTTAATAAATATTAATTAAGTTATTAATAAAAATATAAGTGTTTTTGATTTTATAACTCACTTTTATAGGTTAATATATAATAAATATATTATAACTATAAAACTTTTTTTAATTATATAGTTTCCATCTATTTTATATTATATTATATAAAATTTTTTTAAATTTTCTAAATTTTTTAAAAATTAAAATATATATTTAAATTAATTTTTATTTTTTTTAAATTTTTTTATTTAGTAAATTAATAATTTACTACCTAGAAAAATATTTGAAAAAAATTTTTAAAATGATTTTTGAATTATTTAATAAATTATAGATTTTTAAAAACAAAATCATTAATTAATATAAACTTTTGTATAAAATTCTCAATTTTAATATATAATTTAATTACTTATTAATCAGAATAAATAATCAATAAATATAATAAAAAATAAATATTTAATTGGAAAATATATTATATATAATAAATATTTTAACTTTTATATTTTTATTATTATTAATATTCTTTTAAAATTTAATATTAAATATTAAAATTAATAATCTATAAAAACAAAGATATTGGTTAAAGTTTTTACTAAATAATCAATTCATTAATTCTGTCACTATAGATTTAAACACTCCATATAATTCATATAATAGATGTTTTTCCAGATATATATGTCTATGGTATAGAATCTCAATAGGAAACCTTTAAAGAAAATTTTTTACAATTCATATTATTTCATTATTATATTGAAATTTATATAAAATAATTTTTAATGCAAAAAATCAATTGCATGTATATATCTCATATTATTTATAATTTTAATTTTAAGATATATATATATAATCTAAAATTGAATGACTATATTAAAATTTTCTTAATTAATGATATTATAAAAATTAAAAAAATAAATTGGTAAATAAATTTATTAAGGTTAATTGATGATTATTATCAAGTCAAAAATTAAATTTGGTTAATGTCCAAATCAATGACAGTGCTATCCTCATTAGGACGTGCTAATAATGGTTGAATAGTAGATTTAAAGCAACTGGGAGGATTCTAAGATGGATTGTTCCTCTGAACTAAGTTGAAGTATGCTGCATAGATGTCGCCATTATATCTTTCCAATGGGGAATTGATGATGTAATCAGTGAATCTGAAAGAGTCGACGAGTTGAATGGCATTGCCAGTTTTTGAGTATAAAATCCTTGAGTTCAGATCTAATTACACCAATTTGTTGAAAATTGAGGTGGCCAGATTCGAATATTTCTGTTTGGAATTGGACCGTGGAGACGACTACATATAAGGTGGCTAGCTTGGACAGTATGAGCTTGATGCTGGATTTAACAATGTCCAAAGATTTGATGAATTGCTTGATAATGTATGCATTAGTATGAATCTTGGTAGCTCTCAATCTTTCAACTGATGCAATTTTGCATTCCTCATTTACACTTTTACCAGATTTGATGGCTGCTTCGTATGCTTCTCCAGCTTCTTTTACTACAATAGCACATGCAAGGTCCCAAGTATTGATAAAAACATCAAACTTCAAAAGCTCTTTCAAAGTCTTACCATTGCATTTTTCAACTATTTTACCAAGTTCATCAATCAAAGCCGAATATTTAATTCCTGAGGAGAGATTCTCAGCTTTTATAATGAGGTAGGACTGGATTAAATATCTACCCAATTGAAGAGCCATGATGGTGTTGTCACCTTCCCAAGTGCACTAGGGAGCAATATCTCGATACATGTTAGCCAATCCAGTATGTGAAGAATAACCATGGCCACCACATGTTTGTCAGCACTTCTCAATCAAGTCGAGACACTCCCAGTTTGTGAAGGATTTTGCAAACAGAAGAATCAATTCATACTGATGAATGGGTTAATCTAAGAGCCTGGTCTCGAGCTTTCCAGGAAATGACGCGATTTGATGGCTAATAGCTGCATATCTCAACGCCATGGTTAATGCTTTAAAGCTCCAGAAGGCAGAATCCATGACTGTTGGGACTCTACCAAGGAGTAAGGCACCATAACTCATTTGTGCCATTGGTGGCTCAGTCACATTTCCTGAGCTATCAACCTTTGTATATCTTATAAGCATGTATGACCTGGGGATCCTTACGTGACTGAATTGCAGATAGTCATTGTCAGTCGTATCCCTTCCCATTTTCTTGCCATAATCACCAATACTCACTCCAATTTTTAGCGAAAAGTCATCCTAGTTTCTCAATAGTGCTTTAAAATGTTTTGACTTGGTAATTTCTACCATTGACGATCAGTTAAGGAAAAACTACAGCGTGAGTAGTGATGTGAGCAGCACCGCCAATCCACTACTTTGTACCGGCGAGGGTAGGAGTATGAAAGATAAGTTCATCAGTATCTTTGTCAAATATAACAGTAGTTTCAATTTCTCGGAAATTAGATCCATGTCCTAATTCTTTCCTTGTCAAGCATTTAATAAAGTTTTTCATTCCTACTGCTCCTTTTTCGATCCAGTACCTGAGTTATTGGGATGTACCTTTGCCTTGTATACCTCCAGCAAATGGTCCATAATGGACACTAATACGCGTGTAGAAACCAGGGTCTACGAGGTTTATGGCTTTAAATCGAAGCCTGAACATTAGAACTGTTTCAACTTGGAAATACTTCACAAGATTCTTGATCCTGCTCATTGTTCTTTCTCTAATCTCATTCCTCATTCGAACTCAATTTCGGATTGTTATCAACTCGCCACAAGGGACCACGCTCCAGTTGCTTCGTGATCATTCTTCTAATACGGGTGACATCTGATCCTTTAATAATATCATCTGTCAGATTGGTAATAGGGAAAGACGGATTTCTTCTCTCTACATGAATACTTGCTTTGTGGCTGTTGAATATTAAGGTTAGAATATAATGTAATATATGCAATATGATTAACCTAGTCATTCAGGTCATCTATACAAGGATTCAACTTGACCAAATATTGTTTCAACTACTGAAGGCGATTTAAATTTTTATCAATTTTCTAAATATCCAATATTTATCAAACAATTGAAGAATAAAATATTAAGCTCAAAATATATAAGGGTACCGCTATTAATTAAATGAAAAACTTATTAACTATATTATATATATATCCTTCATTAAATTTGTATCTCATTAACTAAATATTTTTTCAACCATGTATTTTGAAAAAACCATTTCGATTTGGTGGATCGTTTGTACTGAATTGGGTCAGTCGTTAAATCATAAAACTTTCAAAGAAATTATATTTTATATATGCCAGTCACTTTGTTATGCTCCTAAGCTCTTGAAAATTGACTAATGTTCAGAGAAAGATTGTAGTATAATGGATTACATTTAATATCAATGAAATTGAGGATTTTGAATTTATTTTAGTCAAACTTTGTTATTTAGAAGTTACAGTTCATTATAACTTGAAAGAATGTATAAAGTTAACTAATAATTGTATTGATGTATCTATTTACCTGGTATTATAAGAAACATATGATAATCCAACTTTCATATATTTATTACATATTAAATACTTGAAAAATTGTACATTTATTCTTTTTTTGAATTATTTATTAAACATATTTATTTTAATTTATCCTATTAAAAAAATATTGTAAACTCTATTTCCAATAAAGGAGACAAATATTTTTATATTTATATATTCTTTTCAAAACAATCAGAACTTAAAAATTACTTTGGAATAAGCAAATGTGATGGTTATGATTAATTCCATTTGTATATATAAATATTACTTATTTTGAGATTGTCTTTTAATATCAATATTTTGATTAACTGATTGTTCCTTGATAAAGGCTAAATAAATTGAGAAATATGGCAATATTATATTAAGTAAGAAAAATAACTTGCTAAACCTGGATATAATCTATTTAATTTGATATCTTTAACCTTAACAATGAAATATTAGAATTGGGATAATATATGATACTTTGAATTGTAAATAGCAGCTATACAATTACTAGCTTCAAATTTCATTATAAAAATTGGATTATGTTTCTACCAATTGCTAGTAGAACATTGTTAATAAAGATGGGAGCAGTTTGCTTATGGTTTTTTTGGTAGTTCTGGTCAAGGTGCTGTATTAGGGTTTGTTAAAACCTTAATACACCTTAATAAATACCAAAAATAATGATGAAAATGTATTCTGGCAATGGTCCTTTCATTAAATATCTGTCAGTTATAAGTAGTATAACAAAGTATATTAGATCTTCAGAAAAATAAGACCTTGAAGTGATATGATGAGTATTCGGGATAATAACTCTATAAAGTAATAAATGTCAAGATGAAGTTAATCAAGACGGTCATCGTCTTGGTAGCCACAGGATATATAACAATCATGCAATATTTGATCATTTTAATTAATTGTTTAAGCAAAATAATTAATTATTTAATATTTAATAGCTGTTAAATTGATTTACATAATCTTATAACAGATATTAAAAACATATCATATTAATATCTAATATAGTGAATGTTATTAATTTCATCATGATTTCGAAAATAATTTAATTTTATCAATTATATTAAATGTTAAAAACATGCAAGATTTTTATATAAAATTTTAAATTTTATTAGAATCTAGTTTTTTTTCAAATTATGAACATAGACATAATTCCGTGTTTTTATATTTAATATAGTTTTTATATAATATTAACAATCATTTATCAAAATATCATTGAATTGAGAAATATTATGAAATTTTGTAATTATTTTATATTCTCTAAATTTTAAATATTTTGTAATAGGAATATCTATGAGATTAAATAAAAAAGATAGGATTTTGAAATATAATATGAATTTTAAGAACCATTTTCATATAATAATGAATATCATACTATCACAATATTTAATATTTTTTATATAATAATGTCGAAATACTATATACTATTCACTTATTGATATTAATCATTTCTATTAAAATTGTTTTTATTATTGCATATATCATATTACTTGCTAATTGTAATTTGAGGTTGATACTAATTTTTTAGAATATATGCTTAAATTAATGAATGTTAAATCATATAAAAAATAATAGTGATATTCTTGGAAATGCATTTGTAAATAAAAAATGTGCATCTCGTATGAATTATATGTAAATTTCAAATTTGATATTATAGAGTTTTGTGAAAGATAGATTATTGTTAATATTTATTTGTTTGATATAGTAAAAAGGACCGATAAATTCTATTTTTTTATATTTAATAATTGATAAAATATCAACTTACCAATCAAAACTATCTACAAATATTAATCGAATTATATTAATGTTTCAAATGCTGATACTGATTACACATGGATTTTATATTGAATCTGTGAACATATTGTTTTAAAACATTTAATGATATTTGGATATTGGTTTAAAGAAAAAATTTTCATGCTTGCAAAATCCTAAGTATTGAATGTCACATTACTTCAAATATATTATAGATTCATGATACTAAATTTTGCTAAAAAGTAAAGAAATTATACTGTATTTTAAAATAAAAAACGTATGAAGGAAAATTTCATGAGCTAAAAGAAAAATTTACAATATCTGAAGTTTAATTTCCCAGTTTAGGTAGTTGAATGGAACATTTAAATGTTTAATTTTAATATAATAATTATCAAAAATTTAAATAAATTTTCAATTATATATATGAGTTAATTTACTTACTAATTGGTATATATTATTATGAATGGAATGTAAAATTTGTTATGTTTAAATTTATTAATTATATTTGAAATATCCTTTAATTGGAATTTACTTGAGTTTAAAATTATTACTATTGTTCAAATTCCAATATCAATTGAAATATTGAATATATAAATATTTGTTATAATATTATACTAGCGCTTGCTTTCACATAGATTCATATCATTTGAACTTATTTATCTTTGGATGATTTTATACAATTATATGTGATGTATATTAGTTTACAATTTTGTATTATAACCATTATTTTAAACTTATCAAAATGAATGAATAAATACTATTGAATATTCCAATATTATTAAATAATTGATAATATCTATTTAATTATCATCAGATTATTATGTTGTAAAAATTAAACATTGGTATGTGATCAGAATAGTTTATTTTTAAATGTTTTATTTTACAAATATTGTACTAAATACTAAAATTATCGATTTCAATATGTAAAACTTGGATGGTCGAAAATAATTTTGTATTTATAAACTGATATGATAATCTTATAATAGATTATAGAAAAATGATTAAATGTTAGTAAATAGGAGCTATAATAGAACTTTAAACAATCAATAAAATGGTTACATGTATGACTAATAATATAGTCCTTTATAGTGATTATTTAATGAATCAATATTCAACTCTATTCCATTCTTGCTCAGATCGCAATGGAATTTACGAATCCTTTTCTGCAGTCGGAGCGAGTAAGGGCTGAATAATAGATTTGAAGTAACTTGGTGGATTTTCCGGTGGATTATTAGTCTTAAGTAAATTGAAATATGAATTGTATATATCTCCATCATACCTTCCTAATGGAGAATTAATTACAAAGTCAGTAAATCCAAATGAGTCAACTAGAGGAATGACATCTTTACGAATTTCCGAAATCAATTGTTTTAGCTGGGAAGCGATTAAATCAATTTGTGCAAAATTAAGGTAACCGGTTTTCACTAATTCTGCAGAGAATTGAACAGTGGTTTCTGCTGCATGTAGTGTTGCTAATTTGGTCAAGATTGGCTGTATACTAGGCTTTGCGGTATCGAGAGATTTGATAAATTGTTTAATCATGTAAGCATTGGTATGTATTTTGGCAGCTTTCAATCTTTCAACTGATGAAATTTCAAATCCCTGATCTACGCTGTTTCCTTCCTTGATGGCTGCTTCATATGCTTCTCCAGCCTGTTTAACTACCATAGCACAAGCACGATCCCATGCATTAATAAATACATCGAATTGTAACAATTCTTCAATAGATTGAGCTGTACATTTCTGTGCTAATGTATCTGGCTGATCAATCAAAGCTAAATAACTAATTCCTGGAGAATAATTTCCTGATTTTCGTTTCAAATATGACTGAATCAAATATCGACCTAACTGAAGTGTTAAAATTGTATTATCACCCTCCCAAGTGCAATGAATTGCACAATCTTGATACATATTAGCTAATCCAGTGTATGCTGAATAACCATGGCCTCCGCATGATTGTCTACATTTTTCGATTATATCAAGTGCTTCCCAAGTCGAAAAAGCTTTTAATCCAGCACTTGTCGCATGAGTCTCTTTCATAATTGCCATAGAATTTTTAATATCTTGTTCAGACTGATTTTTATCTGTTACACTTAAAAGATTCATGTATATATCATTCACTACTTTTGCAGTAGCATGAAGAGCAAATGACTTCGCTAACAAAGGAATTAATCTATACTGATGTATAGGATAATCAAGTAACTTGGTCTCAGATTTGCCTGGAGTTGTTAAAAATTGACGTCTAACAGCAGCATATCTCAATGCAATCGTTAGCGCCTTGAAGCTATTAAAAGCTGCATCTTTCACAATAGCTACTCTCCCAAGTAGAAGTGCACCATAGCTCATTTGTGCCAATGGTGGCTGAGTAACTTTACCATCCCGATCAACCTTGGTATATTTCATTAGCATATAAGATCGTGGGATTCGAACATGACTAAACTGAATATACCCATTGTCCACACCATCTCTTCCCATCTTTTTACCACAATCTCCAATATTCACACCCTTTATGAATGTGAAATCTTTAGGATTCCTCAATGGGACAACAAACGGCTTGACTCCATAATTCTTATCTTTAATGATTAGCTGAGCAAAGACAACAGAATGTGTAGCTGTTTGGGCAGCACCACCAATCCACCATTTAGTTGCAGTTTGAGAATGTGTATTAATGATGAATTCGTCAGTATCTTCGTCAAAAGTAGCAGTAGTTTCGATTCCCTGGACGTTAGATCCATGTCCTAATTCTGTCATTGCAAAGCATCCAAAAAAATTATTCATATCCATCGCACCCTTTTCTTTCCAGTATGCTATTTGATCAGGTCTACCTTGATTATTGAGACATCCCATGAATAGCCAATAATGCACAGCTGCACGTGTGCGAAATCCAGGATCAATTAAACCAATAATTTCAAAAAAATGATTTAACATATCCATGTTTTCAGTTTCTAGATATTTCTTCACGCTGTTCATCTTTCTCATTGTTTTCTCTCTAATTTCTTCTAGGCTCAAATTAGGAAAATTATCGATACGCCATAAGGGATCACTTTCCAATTCATTCATAATCATTTTTCTAATCTTAGTATTTTCTGATCCACCATTTATATGATCAGTTAAATCAGAGATTGGGAAGGATGCATTGCTTCTCTCTTCTTCAATACTGCTTTTGGGACTGCCAGATAATAATGTTAGACTAAAATATTTTAAAGAGTTAAATATGAATAACTTACTCATTAACGATATCTTTACAATAATTTAAAGCAATCAAATGCTCACTTAATTGTTGAATTCGTCTTAACTGTGATTTTGTCATACTTTAATTAATCTATTCAATTTATAAATTATATTACTTAGTTCGAGGTATATTTATACATGATCATCGTTCGATTGTTCACTTCAAATAGTGGGATTGGTTTAATACCATCCCGAAAATTTAAGCACGAGTTTGATTTTCGTTTTTATCAATATATTTCTTCATAATTTAATTATTTTATTTATTATAATATTTTATATATTTCCTTGTTATATCATATAACAAATGGTAGTAAATGAAAATAATTCATTAAAAAATCGTTAAGAGTATTTCATTTTATATATTTATATGAATAAACATAAGTAAATTCATCATTCACATATTATAATATTATTTTGATATTTATCAATATTATAATATTGGTTGTATTATATCAACTTTCCAAAATAATTGGTATTAATGAATAAATACAAGAAATTAAGCTATATTTAAGTATACAATGACTAAACTATACTTTTCATATCTTATTATATTTTTAATTTTCTCTGTGATTTTGAATTTTTTAGAAAATAGTATGTTAGTGATTCAAATTGAAACTAAATGAATACCTCCTTTACTATGAAATTATAAATTGTTATCTTAGTCATACTCAATATTAAATAACAGCTTTCACATTTGTGAATCACTAAAGTAATTTTAATACTTTTGTCATAATTTTATATCTTAAATTAATAATTAAATGGAAATTATTACTGATAAATCACTATATAATGATTAAACATTTCAAATGAAAACTAGATAAAGCCTATACATTCTCGATTTAAATGATCAATTAAACTTCACAATTTCTAAATATATATTTCAAATATCAAAATAATAAACTTGATTAAAAATTTTATGCAAAACATATCTATTTCATAAAGAAATTTTAATAGATTACATATTTTAAGTATATTCAAAAAATATTCGATAAGTATTTAATATAATTAAAATTTTGTTTGATATAGTTAGTAAAGAAATATTTATATTTTATTATATTGATATATAGGCAATATCAAAATTAATTTATTAACTAAACTCAATATAAACAATATCTCTGTTAAAATTAACTTTGAAAAATTAATGGTGGATATAATAGTATTGAATAAATGCTTGTAGAATTTGAAATTATATATTTTTAAATATTAATAAATATTCAGTATTTTCTTTAATATATCCTTAACCACTCATTCTATTTTATAATAGAAATCAATAATTATTTCTTGTACAAAATGCAATTTCAGTAGTGGATTTTTTTCTGCTGTACCAGTTAATTTTGGTTTAATGGTAGATTTCAAATAACTTGGATGATTCTTTGGTGGATTATTAGCTTTAATCAAGTAGAAATAAGCAATATAAACATCATTATTCTATCCTGGTAAAGTTGGATCAATAATGAAATCTATGAATCCAAAGGAATGAACTAGTGGTATAACTTAGTCAATTTCAGTACAAATATTTTTATTCGGAAATGATTAAATTATTATATCCGATACTAAGATAATCACCCTTGAATAGTTCTGCCGAAAATTCGTTGGTTACATCCACAGCAAGTAATGTTGCTAACTTGATCAAAAGTGGTTTGATAGTAGTATTTGTACTATACCAACGCTTTAATAACAGTTAGATTATATATACGTATGTACTTTAGCAGTTTTCAAACTTTCAACTGAAAAAATTCAAATGTTTGGTCTACAGTAATTCCCTATTTAATCACTGCTTCATATACTTCTTCAATCTGTCGAATTAAGTTAGCGTAAGCGAGATCCCATGTACAGTTGATAATCCCGAAATTTAATAACTCCTAGACATTCTGTGTGCTACATTTATGTTTTAAAATATGTGGCTGGCTAAATATACAAAAAATATGGAGATGCAATATTCAAGATACTCTATGAATTCCTCAACCAGAGATTTTTCAATTTTGTTTTTTATAATTTGATCCTTTAAGAGTTCTTAGAATTCTTGAGGGAATTTTAATGTAATTTTGTATATAGCTATATACTTGAAAAGACTTATAAATAGCTAACAATATAAAAGATTTTTGGCTTCATACATTAATCAATTCATAATCATAACAATTATTATGAATTTATGTCTTAATATAAATCACATACCAATTTGAATTAAGACTCTTTCATTTTTATATTTTTTAATTGAATAATATTTTTTTCAAATTTAAAGGAATTAAAATATCAAGAAAATAATATTATAGTTTGTATTAATTATTCAAAATTAAAGAACTATGATTAATCATTATTAACCAATTTATAATCAAGATTATTTTAAAATATTTTGTATATTTATGTTTTGCTATATTATACAAAAATAAATTCAATAGTTAAATCTGCTATTAAATTATATATAAAATTTACATAATAAAATATCCAATTATTCATTATCAAAATCAATTAATAAAATAGTTTCATAATAATTACTAATAGTGTGAATAGATGATGTTTATATAATGAATAGTTTAAGTATTGTGCACTTGGAAATAGTGCGAATAAACTAATTATTTAAATCAAATATGATAATGCTCAAAAGTGAAGCTATTGACAATAGAAAATAAAAATACATGCTAATTCTTGGATTGAACATAATCCTGAGTTAAATCAATACCCTCCAAGTGCTGATTGGTCAACTTAATCTTACGGTTGCTAGAAGACTTCTTCTTAGTGGGCTGCTTGTGAGCAATTTTAATCTTGGTGACTTCATTGGTCTTCATACCCGCACTCTTGAGATCCTTATTGAGGTCAGTTTCGTCAGGAATACGAAGTGAAGCCCAAATGTTTTTGAATTCTAAAATCGATATCAGTGAGATAATGTATATGAAATGAATAGAAAATTACCATCATCAACTTTGAATTGAATTTCTCGAGGATTGTAATAAACGGCTTTGATGTTGTTGTCATTAGGCTTCTTGGTCACGAAGATTTTTTCTTCGGATTCCAATTCTTCAATCAAGGGCTTGACATTGGGATTAGAATCGAGTAATTCCTTGATTTCGAAGCAAATGGGGGAAGGAAACTCGGCCTTGATATTTTCGTGGTATCTCTTTTTAATTGCCTTGAGTAAATTTTCCTTGGTACGAATATCGTGTTCGGGCAAAAATTCGAACATATTGGAGTTAGGGAGGTAACGAATACGAGGATTTACCTTGAGACGTTCGAATAATAAGCGATCAGCATGAATATCAACTTGAGCGCCGTGTTTAATATCGTCTAAGTTCTGTGGCTTATCTACTTTCTATTAAAACAGTGAAGAATTAAATTAAGTCATTCATTATATAACGGAGTAAATTACTTTCAAATAGTTTAAAATAGCGAAGATATTGCTAGTCATTTGAGGGCTATCAATTACAGCATCTAACAATAACAATATTCAAATAAATAAATATTAGTATTAGTATTGAAATCAGTCATAGTACCAATTTTTTTTCTCTTTTCAATCTGGCCCAACTGTTGCAATTCACGTTGTATAGCATCTTGCTCCTCTCGAGACTGAACCTTAGCTTGGTTCACCTGAGGTTTTGCGTAAACAACTTGATTGTTTACTTTCTTTTTGAAATTGTCGAATTGTTGATTTAAACTCATTCTTTTAAAATTAGTTAGATAAGAGAATTTTTATTGAAAAAGACTGGTAATGGGAATTAATAGGTTATATAGCTGGATATCAACTTAATTTATGTTCAATATATCAATTTTTCAAATTATGGAATTATAATTATAATTTCATTATTGTATTAACGATGAATAATGAAATAAAATGGGTTTATAAATTGTTATATATTAATATGAACCATGTAAAAGTAATAATATTTTTTCAAACATAACTTTATTTTCAAAAAATAATATGTTTAATCAATTATATATAATTCAATATTACAAACGTTTATACAGCTGTTAGAAATATATTTAAAATTAAACATAATATTTTAGATTACAATACCAGCATATCAATTTTTATTAAGAATAAGATTAGATCTGTTCAAAGTGCTTACTTATATCAAATTTTATATTCTATATTTTATAATTATTAAATAATTTAATGATTCAGGCGACCCCTCTCCAACCAATTATGCTTATATCAACCTAGTTTTAAAGCCATTTCCCCCTCCCATTCCACCTGATTCCGCTCTATCTTTTAATTGGCTGAAACTGCAAGCCACCGGAAAATCTCATAAATCATCTTACCCAATTCACTCTATATAAAACCCGGAATTAGAACTATCTTCAAAATGACAAGCTCAATCTGGGTCCTCTCTTACTTAAACCAATAAACTCCCTACCTCTCTAACACTAACAGCTGCCTAGAATCTCCCAGATATCTCTCATTTATATCAATTAATCCGGACACGGCTTTCCCAAATCGTATTTATATAATCATTACTTGAAATTTAACTACTTCCAAAATTTGACAACTTGTATATAATTCAAAATTTGAATTTAGCCATGATATTAAATTTCATTTTATGAAATCATCATCCACCAAACAAAATCAATAAAATTTCCCAAATCGAACCATTCGGGACGACTTTCTATCCAAGCTCAAGAAGATTTGAACCCATAATTGCATGAATCAATAATCATTATAAAATCTTCCAGTTGCCAGTAGTTGAATCATATTTTTAAATTTTACGATTCTATAAAAATAAGATGACTCAAAATAATAATATTGATAATAACCAACAATTGGTTAGTGAAAATGATTTAAATATTTTGGATAAGATTTTTGATCCTGAAGGTAATAGTCAATATATTATGCTATATATTGGAAATTAATTTGGAATTAGGTATGACAAGTGCTCCTCCCATTAAGAAACCCGAAGTTGTCGAACGTAAATACATCACACTTGCCACTTTCAATTATCAATATTAACAATATTATTAGAACCCACTCTAAAACTCGACGAAAATGTTCTAAAACAAATTAAAACTCTCGAAGTTGAAGGTATTAAATTAGCTGAAGAAGGTCAGTTGGAGCAAGCTATTAGCCAATTTTCCAAAATTGTTGAGTTGGAACCTAGATATGCTTCAGCTTATAATAATAGGTAATGATTTAATTTAATGGATATTATTGAATAAGTTTATTAATTTGATATGATTTAAGAGCTCAAGCTTACAGAATGGTCAATAAGATGGAAGACTGTCTCAAAGATTTGGATTTGGCTATTAAATACGGCTTGGAAACTAAGGATAATAACGCTTTGAAACAAGTAATATTAACACCGCCAATAATCTAATATATTGATTGTTAATATTATGTTATTATAGGCATACACTCAACGAGGATTAATTCGTAAAACAAAAGGACAAGACGATTTAGCTCTACAAGATTTTGAAATGGGTAGTAAATTTGGCAATCCTCTAGCTAAAAAGATCGCCGTTCAAGAGAATCCATATGCCAAATTGTGTGCTGCTATGGTCAAGGAAATGATGGCACAAACCAAATAACATGTCTTGGTTATATCATTTTATTAATATAGTTTTTGTTAAGTTTGAATTTAGTTTTTAATTAAAGATTATTTGATGATGGTGATAGTCAATTATAATATAATATTAAAAATATTATCTTATAAATAAATAACAATAAATTGATAATTTAATTAAACTATTTTCAAAATTTCATTTTTTAAATACTTCCAGTTATATTATAAATATCATATAATTATTTTATCCAATATGACAAAATAATTAATGCAGAAACTTCAATAATATTTGAATGCCTATATAAAATTAATAAACTCTGTAATAGTTACTAATCAAAAAATATCAATATTAAACCAATATTACTATTTTCAAATGGTAGAATAAATTTATTAAATGAGTGACTGTTTTATGAAATATAAATTTATTAATATTTAACCTTTAAAATTAAAAATAATCTTCTAAAGTTTTACCTCTTCCCCTACCTCGACCACGACCACGACTGCGACCGGCACCCCTACCTCTAGCTATCTTGGGCTTGGAATCTTCATCATCCGTATTGGATACTACCGAAGAATCATCACTCAAACCATCTTTAATCTTGGATTGTTTAGATTTTGTTGCAGTGGTTTTAGATTTTTTAGTAGCTGTAGTTTCTAATCCAAAATCCGTGAAATCGTCATTATCATCATCCTAAAAGAATATTAATATAAGTTTAGATCAAAACTTACTGTTTACCTTGGGTAATTCATTACCAAGATGACTGTTCAATAGTGTAGTAGCTTTCAATTGAGCACTGATCAACTGCGCCTTATTCTTTATACTCATCTTGCGTCCTTCTCTATCCAACTTGTAGAGTGTTAAATCCTGCTTGAACCCATTTTGCAGTTCTTTAATTGTGCCTTTAACCACTTTTTCAACCCCGTACTTGTCCTCCTTCTCGATGAGTTTGTGTACTGCACTGTCCAAAGTTTCTTGAGGCAGGAGATTGAATTGAGTTGCGTCGTTGAATTCTTTGAGAACGTCCTCAAGTTGAAGATGGTCAAGGAAGGATGGAAGTGGGACGACGTGCTGCGATTGACAGTATCCACTACTCTCTCTACGAATCATTTTTTGTTTGGAGAATTGTAAGCATGATTTGGGGTTTGCCACCAATGATTCCAATAAGGGATAAAATCGAATGGGACTCAATTGGGAGATTTGGTTTTGATAACTTACTTTAAGACGGATGAGGGGAAGTGGAATATTTACAGTAGACCTATTCAACTTTTTGAAATCTTCTTCAGCTCTCTTGATCATTCCTTTAATGTAGTCGATGATCACTGTACTCACTTCTTCCCAAGTATATGCCGATAATTCTGTAAAGTCAGATAAATTGATATTATCCATTACAAAGGGACGCACTGTTTTTAATGGAATAGTATTGAATTCAGCACGACGTTTTGAATCTATTCCTAAGATAAAAATGTGCTTAGGATCAGCTTCCCCTATACTTAAAGCAGTTGCAACAGATGATCCGGGTTGGAGTACTTTGAAATCGTGTTGAGCATTCTGTTGAACTTCTGTAATGCACTGATGTTCGTGACCCCACACCACCAAATCTATCCATTCTGGTAGCATTGATTCTGGTAAATAGTTTGTATCGCCATGAGGAACTCTGTTTTGGTGTACTGTAAGAATATGATACCATTCATGTTTATTCTTGGGAGGGTGGAATTTAACTCCGCGGTTGTGAAATGTTCTAAATAAACGTTCATCCCGAACATTACCAATACCATAGAGCGCAACTTTGACATTACCTTTAGTTAATAAAATTGGATGTACATCAATCGAGTCGACGCGATTAGATTTCCCAAAATAATTAACAAGCCCCGAAGTAGATAAAAGATCAAGACTACACAATCTCTCTACACCGCTAGGATCGTCATGATTTCCGTGAATTGAAAAAATAGGAATCTTAATTCTAAAGTCGTCACTCATAAAGTTAGCAATCCCGAATCTGTCATGAAAATTCAAAGTCATATCCGATTCAATTCTCAACGAATGTTCGCTGGGCGCTTCCTTTTCTCCAAATGTGTACTGTCTTATTAAAGACATGCAACTGTGGAGACAGCTTCTAGATGGTAAGTTATCGTGGAATAAGTCACCACCCAGTAGGATCATATCACAGTTGTGTTTATTAGCTAAGCTTAGAATTTCTTGGAATGAATTGATAGAGTCTTGACCTCTTATACTGTCTTTTTCCAAGTAACCAAGATGGTTATCTGTACTTATTAGTATAGATAATTTTTCCATGATTTCAGAGTTCTTTGATTTGAGTTCAGAGATATTTTACTAAATATTTGTATGAAAATCGCTATAGGAAGTACACTTAATAATATTATTTTATGTGAAATACTATAATTTTATGAATTTTAATAATTACACGATTGTTAAACCAAGTCATGAAAGATCTTAAATGCTTGAATTTAACTCAAATTATAATTATGGGTTGTTAATTCATTATTTTTTTAATTGCCAAGTTTAATATTTGAATATATTTTTTTAATTTGCTGACAAAACTTAAATCACTCTTATATAAGAGTTTGAAACTTAGTTTATAGTGTATTAATTAAATGCATATATTAATATAGATATATTTAATTAAATTGAAGATTGTCAATATTTGAAAATTTATTGCAATTTGTAAAAAAATTATTTCTTCAGAGTTCTTTGTTTTTCAGCTGAGATAACTACTTTCTCCTCAACAAAAAGACCCTTACGACGACGGACCATATCCATATATTTCTTGGCGACGTTAGCTCTATCTGCCTTTTCTCCCAAATCTTCTAATTCCTCTTCGGTACTAGGTACCCAGAATGGATTCTGGTCGTAGACTTCAAAACCTGAGAACACTAATTGAGGAATAGCTGCACCTGAGGTTTTCTTACGAATTTCTTCGGAAAATTCGAAACTTTCGATTACTGGTAAATGTGCGGAAATTTGGAAGAAAGTGGTACCTTCTTTCATTTCTTCGGATAAGACACGACCGCGACGACGTGCTAAGACGGCGTACACTTTGCCCAGGACTTCGGCAGTGGCTTGAATCTCACAAGAGTATGTCGCGAGTAAAATACGGGGTGATAACGAGAGGAATGCTTGTTTGAACCCTTCTTTGACCATTGAGATCACTTGGCCTGATAGGACACTACTCTTTTGAGTAGGAGTTTCAGTGCCTGAAGAGGTCTTTTCTCCTAAAATAATCTTTTCAACGATGAAACAGGTACCAACGACGGGTTCAGCACAAAGTGGTCCTTGTTGAGTAACGATCTGGAAACCTGTGCGAATACCATCTTCGATTTCTCTTTGGGGTAAGTTGCTTCCAAAGCCCCAATCCAAATTATCTTGGGTGGAGTTAGTTAATTTGGTACGTCCAGCAAGTTCGAACCACGAACGCTTCGAGTAGCCCAACTTGTTAACCAAAATATTGGAACCAATACCCTTGGGTCCAAATGACCATATCTGATCAACGATTCCTTCCCAGCCCTCTTGTTTGGACTCTTTAAATGCTTCTTCCAATTGATTTGCAAAGTCATCAGCAGTAATGGATTGTTGATGACCTGATGTCAAAAGATCCTCAGGTGATAACTCTTCTAAATTCTGTTCCTCTGAAGATTGATTACTGGTTTGGCCAGATCTACGAGATTGGAGCTGCTTAATAGTATTAGCAGATTTCAATAATACCTCATAAACTTGAGGAGGGAGAGGAACAAGACGGAAAACAATGGAGAATTCACCAGATGAAGATTCAATAGTCACTTGACCAGCATCACTTTGTTGCCAGTTACCAGTGGTTCCTTCTATTTGGAAAATTAATGTGATATTATTAAAATAGATTATTTGTTGTATTACCTAAAGGATATACAGTTTCTCTAAATGGAACAATTGGATCAGACACTTGGATTTCAATTTGAGCGAATCTTTCACGTAAATCGGTTAAACAACGCTATAAAATATGGTGATTAATAAAATTAATAATGAAAATAATGATAAAATAATACCTCTAAATGAACTTCACCAGCACATACTAAAACATGTTCACCAGTTTCTTGCAAAACAATTTCGACAGAGGGATCGGATTGATTGAGAAGTTTAAGACCCTCTTCTAATTTGCCCAAATCTCTTGGAAACATGGGTTCAAGAGCAACTCTTAAAATTGGAGGCATCAAATGGCGCAAAACACCCAAGTTATTACATTCTTTGGTGGTTGACAAGGTACCAGTTTTCAAAATGTGACCATCGATACCCGAGATACCGAAGACATTACCTGCAGGTACCTGTTGTAAATCGTACAAATCTCGTCCCATCAACAAATAGAGTCTTTGGACGATGATTTCGGAGCAATGTTCATCTGGTTTACTGGGATCGTATCTGGGACCCAAAATATAGATCTTTTGACCAACTTTAATGGTACCTGAGAAAATTCTAGCGAAACCGATAAGAACATTTTGTTGATTCTCGGTTGTTTCAGAGTTGTTCAGAGATAAAGACTGCAATTCATCTTGAGGAGGCAAGTTAAAGGGTGTACCTTCAACTTCGGCTTCTTCCTTCTTTCTCATCAATAATTCTCTCGTACGCCTCTCTCTCATTTCTTCTGCAGTTAATTGAACTCTTCGATTTTCTGGAAGATTCTCAGGGGAAACGTAAAAAGTCTTGGAAACATAAGCGACCATCTCGGTATTTGGACCATTTTCACATTTGTATACCATTTCTTCTACCTTGTTGAAGGGTTCTGGAATGGTATCACTGTTTGGATACAAAATTTTAGGCATTCTTTTGGGCTGGGCTTGAAGTGGAGAAGGCACTTTTTCAACGACGCAAAGTAAAACGGTAGAAGCTAAAGATAGCCACTGACTCATAATTGTCCATAGTAGACTTCTTGTGTCTTTACTCTTGAGTTCTCTGGGATTGATTTTAACCCCTAAACTGTTAATAATTTTAGTGACTTTTTCAACATCAGGATTCATCAAGACACAGTCATATACTGCCCAAATTTGTTCCAAAATAAATTGAACGAACATGGGTTTCAGAGCCTTGTTAGTGTTCTTGAGATGTTTAGGAAGTAATACGTTTTTTGTTTTAGGATCAAAGTAGTAACTACCCCATAGACATTTCAACAAAGCTTTCTCATTCATTCCTAATTTTTTAGAGTATAACTTGGCAAAATTTTCGATTCGAAAAGCCCAGCCGTCAATAGCACTACAGAATATCACATTACCACGTTCTGGAGCAAAATAAATATCACTATCGTCCTTTTCTTCCAAAACCCATTCGCCCTCCTTAACATCTTCACCTTGCTCTTTCTTGGCATCAAGTTTTCTAGAGTCTTCACCAATGATGTCATCTGTAAAAAAGGAAGCAATAATAGCATTAACTTGTTCTAAGATTTTGGTCAGGTGTACATATGCTTCTGATGGTGTCATTTGCAATTCTGTAATCAAACGATCCACCTTATTTAATACGAGAATAGGCTGAATCTTTTCAACCCAAGCCTGTCTCAAGACAGTATGAGTCTGGGTACATACACCTTCGACACTATCGACCAAAATGAGTGCACCATCGCAAATTCTGGATGCTGAGGATACTTCACCTGAGAAATCGACATGACCTGGACTATCGATCAAATTAATCAAATAATCACGATTTTCAACGGATCCATCCTTGGTAACTGCCCTAACTGGAAAATGAAGACTGATGGCTGAGGACTCCATAGTAATACCTCGAAGTTGTTCGTCTTCACGACTGTCCAAATAACGTACTTTACCAGCGATTCTGGAACTGATAACCCCGTTGGAAGCTAATAAGGAATCTGAAAGGGTGGTTTTACCATGGTCTACGTGAGCGAGAATGCAGAGGTTACGAATAGTTGCAGGGTTTGATTGTAATTTAGCTGCTTGAGTCGGTGTTAAAATAGGCATAATATATTATAAGAGTTAAAATAAAATTCTAAAATAATCGATAATTGAAGTCTAATTCTATTGAAGTTGATAATTTTTTACAATGTCGTATGTTAATAATATTAGAAAATCAATATCTTAAAACTTATGATTTTTAAAAAGATGAACTAAGAATAACTAATTAATAATCCAAATAAATTTTAAAATCTGAATTATATTCAATTGCTTCAAATCAATGTCATTCAAATATTCTTAATAATTAATGTAAAGTTTATGGGTCGATGAATGACAAACTGTATGAGGTAATGAGATTAGCTTGTTTCCTTTTCAAGTTCTATTGGTGGATAATTGGCTTAAATAGACCGTGTTATATTTTTATTATCTTAAATTATAAAAATATTCAATATTTACTATATTTTGTAAAGTGATTCGATGTATATTTAATGTTGTATTTTTAAATACAAAATAATTTTGTCAGATATTGTATTAACTCAAAGTGATAAATTTTTAAATTATAACACCAAAGTTGTTTTTTGTATTTGAAGAATTGTACTAAAATATTGATTAAATTCAATAATTATTAAAATGATTTTAATTATTAATTAATCTCGATATTTATTGATAACTAATATTTGAAGATTTTGAATGCATCAGAATAGAATACAAAAAGCAATGTTTTTTATTCAGTCCATTGATAATAGTAATTAAATGATGTAAATGATTGTAATTGTAAACAGTTGAAAATATTAATAAAATTAATACTGGTCTTAAAAAAGAAATTTGATTAATTTTCAAAAAGAACCGCTCCCAACGGGGTTCGAACCCGTGACCTTCGCGTGTCCCAGTATAAGTTGTTCACTTATAAGCACGACGCATTAACCACTTTGCTATAGGAGCTTGTTTCGATCAAAAACTAATCCTATATATAATCGAAGAATTATTTTTCATATCCTTTTAATGCCAATTTTTTTTGTTAATTTAAAATTCTTCATTTTTCTTCATCTTCATCATTTTTTGTTATTAATCTCATTTTTTCTTCTCGCACTTTTCTATTAACATATCTCTTATTACTATCATCACGATATCAATTTTGGTCATGTTCAATTATATTTAATTAACCTACTAATCAAAATCACAATATTGCAATAAACCCAATAATATCTTACAATAATAGCATTATATAATACTTTAAATTTTAAAAATTGTATAAAATTTTTATAGTTCTATTATGATTTTAATTTTGTATCCAATTGAATGTATAATCCTATGTCAAATTTATTATATATTGTATATAATATATTGTTATAATCATTGAAATTGCCTTATTAATATGAAAAAAATATTCAATTTTATCAACAAGATAGCAAAATGATATAAATAATGAACATGATGTAATGTAAACTGCAAGGGTGTTTAACTTGAATAATTACATATTTCATGTTTAATTTTTTTGTTTAATATAAAATTTTCAAACTTAAAATATATCTCGATAATTAGTAAATAATTGTTATGATTATAAATCAGACATATTGCTATTATAAATTCAAATTATAAATATTAACCAAAGCTAAATTATAAATTAATTTGAAGATTATAATTTTCAAGATTCATATACATTGTTTAGTATTTTGATTACCTCAGTAAAATGAATAGATATTTTGTATTTTAAATTAATATTAGTTGGAATGAATATATAAAATTTATGTTTAAATATAATATATAAATGATTCAAATGTCCCAAAATAAAAAAATTAAATTATCTGGTATGGATTTGATCATGAAAAATCCGAAAGAAATATTCTAAATAAAAAATTAAATTGTTAAAATGAGAATGTGAGGATTTAAATATATATTACCACGTCTTGGGGAAGCCGTGTCCTGAGTAGCTTAGAAAAAAGAGAGATCTGGGGAATTCCAGGTAAGCGTTAGGGAGATAGGAGGTTTATTGGTTTAAGTCAAATAGCTGGGAGGACCCAGATCGAACTTGCCTCGTTGAGGATAGCTCTAATTCCGGATTTTATATAGAGTAAGTTGAGTAAGGTGATTCATGAGATTCTCCGATGACTTGCATCATCGGCCAATTAAAAGAGAGAGCGGGAGCAGACGGAACGCGAGGGGGAAATGACTTTAATATTCGTTTGATGTAAAAATGCTTGGGTAGAAGTGTCGCCTGGCTGGTGACAATATGATGGAAATAAATAAAATTAAACGCCCAATGTGGGGCTCGAACCCACGACCCTCAGATTAAAAGTCTGATGCTCTACCGACTGAGCTAACCGGGCTTCGGTAGCTTTTGACAATTGTTGTATAATTGATACCTTTTCTTTCTCAAAAATCACTAACAAATCACTGATCACCTCAATTAAGCCAAATAAATCATTTCTTCTAGTTGCGATTAATTTCTAACCCCTTGACATCCCAATATTCACATGTTCGCATAAACACAATACTACTCCGTCATAGCCTACTTATGCCAACACTTTCCACTCAATTCTACAGAAGGACATTCTTTCTTCTTTACAAATAACCCTATTTTCTTACTCCAAGTCCGCTTCTGAGCATACACAATTAGCCGTCAATAGCTCTACTTGAGACATTTTCCATTATTCGTCCTACATCCATTCCTATTAATATTCTGTGATTCTGTCTCCTTAGCATGTCAGATCCTCATACTGTCGCCGTTGCTACTGGTCTAGTCACCTTCTTTAACCCCCCATTTACAAGTAATCATGATCGGATGGTTGGGGTACTGATCAGCGGTAACCTATCTCAGTTTGTAGGCACCATGCTTCACAATCTAGCTTACATAATGGCCGTGTCAGTGTTCTCGAAGACGCTCAAAGAGCTAATAGCCGCGACAGATAATTTTAGTATCTAATATTTGTAATATTTTTTTATTTCAATTCATTATCTTCATTCAATCAATATTCATATTTCTTTTCAAACATAAAATCTTTGAATGTATTTTCATTAAAACTCTATCTGAGCTAAATCTACAACATACTGCTAATATCATCATTAATTTTTCTAGATTGAACCCATCAATATAACCAGTTAATAAATATAATAATGTTTTATTGCAAACAAGGTTCAATTACATATAAATACTGATAAATAGTGCTATATTGCTTATCATAGAAAATTGGCAAATTAATATTGAAATTGTTATTAAGATTAATTCTCCTTCTTGATTTTTCTTTGCTCAGTAGAAGATTTAAAAGATAAAGATCTTTTTCCAAGTTGAATATTTTCCTCATCTTCAGAGCTTTCTTCTTTGATTTCAATAACTTGAGATTCCTTCCGTGTGCTGGGTTTCTTAATTTCTTTGTCTTCACGCAAATTATCTTTAGTATCTTCAAACTTATTTGAAGATGGTTTGCTGCCTTGGAAAAAGCCCAATAGTGTAGATTTTTTATTTAAGGGCATCATCATTGAAGGGTGGCTTGTTCCTGCTTTATTGACAGAATCAGGGACTTGGTAACTATAATGTAATAATTATAAAAATTATGTGGAATAAATTATCATCAATAACACTTACATAGTTAATTTACGCTCAAAAGGAACTAATATTTCTTTAATCCTGTCGTTCATAGGCATTTGAGGATTTAACCAATCTTCAATATCATCTTGATCCAACTCAGGATCAAAAATAAGTGGCATTCTGTCATGAATTTTGAATTGGTCGTTTGCAGGAGTAGTTACAATTGCGTAACTATATATCTCGTGTCCTGCAATTTTAACTCGATCATAAAGTGCACCAAATAGTACAAAAGGTACATCTTTATCTTTTTGGTCTGATGGGGTAGAAAAATAAGGGACTTTGTTCTTTCCTTCCCTTTTCCATTCATAAAATCCTTGAGCTATAACTAAACATCTTTGGGTATTTCTGATATTACGAAACATAGGTTTAACATTTTCAGTCAATGAGTCATCTCTAATATTTACGGGCTGAATTTTTCCTCCAGTTTTGGGGTTATTTGCAGCCCAAGAAGGAATTAATCCCCATTTCATGCTGCGTATTAGTTTGGGATTACCAGGTTGTTGATAGGCATCTCTATCTACTTGACTAGGGTTATTACCTAACCCTCTAGTTATGACTGGTTGATAATAAGATGGAGATACGTTATAACTGAAAATTTATATAAACATATGCTTGCGAAATTGATAAAACAATAAATTACCTAGGTTGGTATTTGTCTTTGTCAATCCACTCAGGAATTTGAAGTCTCTCGATGATATAGTTGGGATCCTATCAGATGATAAATAACTATGAAAAATACAGTCGAAATATTATATTACTAGATTTAATGCAGTTCTTCCGCACATGATTGGTTTTAGAATTGATATTTTCAAAGTCTGAATTTTAGAATAATTTATATAAGTGAATCTTGTCATTCAGTTATGGGATGGATTAATAATGCTTCAAATTTGATTACTAATAAGGATTAAATCAACCCTAAAAAACAAGTCATAAAGTAAATTTACTTTAATATCATATTAATAAAAACAGTAAACATTCATTCAAGCCATTCAATATTAATAAATCATAATGAATATTGCTATTGATTTAAAATTGAATTAACAAAAAAATCAATTTTGATGAACTAAGAAGATAATTGAAATCTAATATATGTAAACTGGATCTATTGTTATAATATTTTACAATATTAATGTCTTATTAATACGTGATAACCTATTCAAAGGGAATTCAATATTTCTAACTCACTAGCTTTATTAGATAGCTCCATATAAGAATGCATATCATTATCTAATATACTTTTTCTTCAAATATAAATGTCATCAATTTTATTTATATATTAATAAGTCATCATAATAAATATCAATTTTCATTTTTGAGCAAATAATATAATGGTACTATTTCCTAAATTAAATAATATTGTGTATTTTATCCTACAATTACATATTTCACTGCTATTAACCTTGAAAGATTATAATTCTAAGAAAAATATTAAGTAGAATACTTATTAAATATGAAACATATTCGTCTATTATATATCTTAAATTCTAATAATTATAAATAAATGATTTAGAGTAATATGAATATTTTATTTTTCAGAATAATCTCAATAATAAATTTGAATCATAGCATCCCATAATAGGTATTAATATTTGTATTTATAATTGAATTTAATAACCCAATTTGAATTTGAATTTCTACGTCACATATTGAATAATATAAATGAAAAAACTTACTAATATTTAATGGCTTCAAATAATTTTATTAGTCGAGCTTATAAAAAAATATCGGACATTGATCCATTTATACCTATTATCCTTCTTGCTGCTTTCATCAGAATTGCCTTATTTTGTTGGTTAGGTGAAAATGGTATTGAAACTTTGATTAATAGAATTGAAATTTCAACTCCCATTACAAGTTTTAAACAAGGTAAATTCTTTTAAACTTGTTGCTTTTTATTTACTAATTTTTTTTAATGATATATAGTGAAAGAAGGTGTTTACTTATTTAACAATAGTGTTGACCCTTATGAAGGAAATGTATATTATCAAGTAATGATTACTTTTGTTCAATTACTATCCATATTAACCATTACTTTAGTCTCCTCTTTTATTGATCATTTTCAATTTTCTTGAAAAATTCCCTCCTGTCATATTATTTGGACTTTTTGTTCAAATTGATATTCTAATTGGCTATACTATATACAGAATTGGTGTCATTTATTTATTCAACAATCCTAATCTCTTACTGCTCTTTAAAAATGATGACCATCGTCTTGGAATTATTATGGGTAGTATATATTTACTTAATCCCTTCACTACATTGACTACGCTAGCCATGTCTACGATTATTCTTGATAATTTTGCTATTGCATCTGCTATACTATATTGTTTACAAGGTATATACTATTATTTACAAATAATATTTTATTTTATTTTAATTATTTAGGTTTTCCTAATAGCGGAATGTTAATGCTCAGTTTTGCAACCTGCCTTGGATTTTACCCAGTGAGTTTGATTCCTCCTCTGTATTTGATTACTTACAAAACAGAATCTGAAAGAACTTGGGTAATTAAATATTCAGCTTTGACTTGTTAAAACTAAATTGTAATTACCCTTTATTTAGTATAATTTCTTCAATATCCTTTTCTTATACGGAATGTGGATGTTTGGACTTACAAGATTAAGCTACTTACTTATGAAAGACTGGAAATTTTTAAGTCAGTCGATTGGATCTATGTAAGTTCACTGAATCATTCACCCAGTCTTAACCCACTTTCTTACGCAAATTTAGTTTATTCCCTCCAGATCTAACCCCCAATATCGGACTCCATTGGTATTTGAATATTGAAATATTTGATCACTTTAGATCATTTTTCAATAGCACTTTCCAGTTATTTATCTTCTTCTTCGTCATTCCTTTGAGTATCAAATATAAGTAATAATTATTATATTTTATATATTATCAAACACCTTATTAACATCATATTATAGAAATCATCCCTTTTTGGTCATCTTTCTTCAATTGGGTATCATTTCCACCTTTAAATCATATCCTTCAATTGGTGATTTTGGCATCTATATTAGCTTTTTACCTTTATTCTATGAAATTTCCGAATGTAAATAATTAAGATATATGTTATTAATTCACATTTAATATAAACACTATTATATAGATTTAGGGTATACATTCGTTGTTGGCACTGCACTCGTTTTCTGTTGCGGATTGGGACCTCTTTTCTGGGAAGGTTGGATTCAATTAGAATCAGCTAATGCCAACTTCTTCTATGCTATTACTCTCGTTTATGGCTTGAGTAATGTTATTTTACTTTGTTCAACCCTCTTTGCACAACTTAAATTTGATTATTTACGAATCAATCCCCATCACAAGAATGTTAAATTGAAATTTGAATAATTTTGTGATCTTTGAATTTGTCACAATTATATTTTTCAAAAAAAAATATTATTTGACTGTCGACATATATCATCTCATATTGAATTTATATGCTTAATATATTATTAAATTACCCTCAAATTTCAAAATTTTATCTTAATATTTCTGATCTATTAATTGCATCAAGTTGTTTTACTCTTTATAACAAATATTTTTAAATCTATAAAATATATTGAATTCTAATTAATGAATGCTATATCCATATATAAAATTCAGCTTCTAAACTTTAAATTCTTTAATTAACTATGGCAATTTTTATACACTGAAATGGCTGTTAGTATATGTAGTAATATTGTATAGTATTTTAATCTAAAATCTATTGTTATTGTTTATCAATATTGATATTGAGAACTAAAAACATTAATAATGGATTCTTTAGAAATTCAAAATTAATACTTATGTTGTAATTAAAATTTGAATTTCAGCTATATTCTCAATTAAATTAAATCAAATCGAATCAAACGAAAATAATTTAATAAAATTGACTAAACAAACTATTTAATATTCCCAAAATCATAATCAGTAAAATAGTAGATTGAAGTGATTTTATTTTGATCATTTATAATTAACTAAATTTGAAATTTTAAGTTAAGGTGTCAATTTAAAATTAATTATTTCAAGAAATTAATCCCATAATGTTTTCATTGGTTTAAATTTGGTTATATTTAGATTTGTGGTTTAACATTTTAATTAAGTCACAATAAGGATGAATAAAACAAACTAAATCAATATGACAGAATCGCCAAAGTTAGCTCAAATCATCTCACTCATATTAAAATCTTATCAAATTGAAGAAGTTGAACCCAATGTCATCAACCAGCTACTCGAATTTGCCAGCCGTTATACCAATGACGTATTACATGATGCTATACTATATAGTGAACATGCTGGAAAAAATACTATCGATTTAGCAGATGTGAAACTTGGAATTCAAGGTCGTGTGAATTACTCTTTTAGTGTACCTCCTCCCAAAGAATTTTTGGTCGAATTGGCTCATCAAAAGAATAAAATGCCATTACCCCCCGTTTATGAAAAGTATGGTATACATTTGCCTAAGCCTAAATACTGCCTCACCGAGTTGAATTACACTATGATTCCTGAAGCAAATAATCAATCTACTCAAGTTGGAACAAACTCTTTTGGTAGAACTGCTCCTAATAGCATTGGAGGCAAGAGTGATGCACCCAATACTCCAACAATTGATAATTCCACAAAGCCTGAGACTACTACAAATGTGGCCCAAGAGAACAAAATGAATCCCCAAACTCCTGTTGTTGAAGTCAAAAATGAGGTTCAATAGCTATATTGCACTTGCAAAGTTCTTAATCAAATATGCTAGATCATTTAGCACTATATTGTAATATAATCTAATATTGAATTACCTTTATTATAGATTCTTCAATCATGTACCTTATGTTTTAAACTAAACGAATTATACTAATATATCAATTAATATCAGCCACTTTATTTTACTAAATATTAGAGTATATGGTATTTTGACTAATATCTTTATTTTTACGTTTTGGAATACCAAGTTAGATTAATTCAATGCACTATCATTCAAATTTATTCATTCTCAGTTGAATATAATTTGAGACCCTCCAAAATCAATTAAATGCTCAAATTTGCTAAATATATTTATTTATTATTAAAATATATATAACAATTTATAAAATTTAAACTGGGAGTGTTGAAATCGTAATATAAAGTGATATCTATAACTAAATTTTCTAATTCTTACTATATCAAAATAAATTGAGATTGGGCTCTAAAATTTGAATGGATTTCGAATATCCTTCTATCTTGAAAAGCAAAATTTATTTGAAAAAAAACCTTCTAAGATATTACTTTAACATAAAAATTATTATAAACAACTTCATAACAATAATTATTTTTAATTTTAATTAGTAATTTAATAAAACAAATTATATAACTAATGGTCTTTAATATTAAAATATGTGGTAATTTGGCTGTTTGATATTTAGAACAATATATGTTAATATATATTAATGTTAAACGTAATTAGGTATTTTGTTGCAATGAGCCAAGGTTATTAACAATATATTATAGCATAATTTGATTTTACAATTTGAATTGAGGATAATGTGATAATTCTTTTCAAATCAATTAAAAATTTATAAGTTGCTCATTTAATAAATTAAATTGTTATTGCTTTAAGTATTGAGACTTTTTTGAAATAGATTATAAATAAACTATTTAATATATAATGTAAAATTAATACTCTCTTTTATTGTTAATAACTTTTTGCTGTACTTTTGGCAAACTTCTAATATTTAAAAAAGTTCTTTTTATCAAAAACTGAAATTTAATCATTTATAAACTAAATAAATGTATTTTTAGAAATTTTCTATTTTGTAATATTATTTTTTAACTGCCTAAAGCAATTATAATTATATTAGCTGTAATTTAGTGAATATACTAGAAGTGGTAGCTTTTCTTAGTTATTTTCAATTAGAGAGTTTTTTATACTATATTAGAAACATTAATTAAAAATAGATTTATTTGAAAAAACAATGTAAAACTTATTATTCATTGATTTTCCTTTAAAAACTAAATAACAATAGCACATTATATTATAACTTATATTAAAAATTAATATTTACTAATAAATAAAATATTTATTAAAATTTGTATTAGGGATTATTTTTACTTAACCTAATATTTTGATTTGTGTTTTAATATAGAATTGTACAAAAAGATTTATAATACATAAATCATAATAATTTACTATTAAAACCTTAGTTTAAAGTTATATTTTAATAAGTTTTATTTAACTATAGTTATTTTAACTTTTTTAAGCTTTAGTTATATTATAAGATATTCATTTTATATTTTTATTTGGTATTTTAAATTTAAACTTTATTATATACTTAAATAGTTGAAATTTATTATTTAGATTTTGATAATTTTTACATAATTTCTCTTTTAGATTAAAAGTAATTTACTTAATAATAAATAGTTAAAATAAATAAATTATCCTTTAAGTTTTTTTATAAATTATATAATTATAAAAAGTTTGTGATTAAGTTATATTAATAAAATAAAAAACTTTTGATAATCAATATTTAATTTAATCATGATTAAATTATATAATAAAAAAAGTTATACATCTATATATAGTTTAAAACTATATATTTTCTTATTTGTAATTTTTTTCTGAAACTAATAATATGCTTGAAAAATCATAAATTAAAAAATTTCCCATTTCTTCAACTCTGAGGTAATAGAATAGATTTACATTAAAAATTCATTGTATTTAAATATATAATTTTATGAAAAATATTAAATAATCTATATATTTAATTAATCACCTTGATATAAAAGCTTTGGTATAAATAAATAATTTTAATTACACTGTCCAATCTTAAATATATAGAAAATATAATATATTTACCTAATATATTAATATAATCCCATAAAATATAGGAAAGGTATATGAAGATCAAGAGTGTAGTGAAACTTCAATTGTGAACTCAGCTGAAGGTGATTTAATTGTGAGTGACATATACCAATATCAGTCATCATTAGAATATTCAATTCAATTGATATAAGTTCATATTATTAACCACGTGATTTTACAGATATTTTGCCACTTCCTATTACAATGTCTTCCCAAATCTTACGTTCCATTGTCAAGAGTAATTCATTCATCTTTTTCAATCATTTATAAGTTTACTGAATTTATCATCTTCAATAGACTTTAAAAACACCGCCACTTTTTCCAACTCTTTGAGACTTCCCGCCTATAATGGGTATTTAATAATGATGATAACTTGATTTAACATAAAACTGATTCAATTTTCTTAATAGTGTCCGTGCCATGAGCACTGAAAAAACTGGTATAACTTTAAAATCAACTCATATCTAATGCGTAAATTTAACTTTAATTTCAATTTTCAGCCCCTGCTAAGACCTCCAGTGCCCTCGATGTCTTACCCGGAGAAAGTATTGCTGCTAAGGCTGGTTACCTCACCGCTGGTGCTGGTGCTGCCACTTACCTCATCTCCCAAGATATTTACATTATCAACGAAGAATCCTTAGTTTTGGCTAGTTTTGCCTTCGTTATTGGTTATTTGTACAAGACTATTCGTGAACCATATAGCGAATGGGCTGAAGCTCGTTTGAAGGTATTATTTTGATTAATTATAAAATCGAGCAATGTTGATTAATGACTCAACTATAGAACATCAATCAAATCATGACTGATGCCCGTGTTGAACACAAGGAAAAGGTTCAAGTCCGCATTGATGAAGCTTCTCAATTGGCTGATATTGTTCCCGTCACTAAGGATTTATTCGCCATGTCCAAGGTTTTTATTTCAATAGTCAGTTAATATATCAGTATTTAATATTTAATATATAGGAAATTGCCGAAACTCAAGCTAAGATTTTCGAACTTAAGCAACAAGTTGCTGTTGCTAGTGAAGTCAAGTCCGTCTTGGACTCCTGGGTTCGTTATGAAAACTCCCTCCGTGAACGTGAACAACGTGATTTATCCAACACCGTTATCAACAACATTGAAGCTGCTTTGAAGGATCCCAAATTGGTAAGTTTTTATACAATTATCATAAATGAATATACTAAATGATTTCATTATAGCAAGATCAAATCCTCAAGGAAGCTATCCAAGAAGTTGAACGTAATTTAAATTGATTATATTTATAAATCATATATTAATATTATTTATTTAGGTCTCACTGCTAAGAACTAAATAAGCCTCTCTTCAAAATTCAACTCAATTCAAATCATTTAACTCGTTAAATTCGACAAATAAATTGATTTGTTAATTTAATCATTATTATACAATATAGCGTATTAGCTATTTTCAATATTTAATTATACAAATGTTTTGTCAAATTATCACATCACACAAGTAAAATTAAAATTATAGAAAAATATTATCAATTTTGCTAAATCCAAACAATTAATAAGGCACTATAACAATTTATGAAAAAGTTCAAATCTATATAAATTTTTTATATCTTATAATTTCTTGGAGTTCGAAAATTTTTTTTTATTTTATATAATATTATATTTTTGTTAAAGTCATATAAAAATATTGAAAGATTATTCATCGTATTAACATCAAATAATTTAATATTAAATAACAATAGTCACTGATATTATATAAAAAATGTTATAAATACATCATAGACTTTGTATCAAATATTGAAAAGATAGCTAAATTAATTAAATATCTAACAATGTGTTTAGGCATACTGTATTTTGATGTATATCGTTTAGAAGATATAGCTATAAGATAAATCTTGAATAGGAATACCATTGATGATTCATAGTATGCTGAAAAATTATGTGTATCAATTCATTAATTTATGCAAAACATTAATATTTATATGGACTGTAAAAGCTGAATACCAGTGAAATTTACCTTCGATGGAATAGGGTTGCGTACAACTATCAATCAATTTTTATTCAAAAATATGAACCAGATATTAAAGATTTGATTTAGTATTGTTCAACTATTCAATGTTAATCAATATATCATGATGAGAAAATCAGAGATAAGGGCAATTTTAAATTGAAATCATACCTTGTTGTTAGCAGCAGTCATCGATGCCAAAGCAGCACCAATACCACTACCATCTTTGGAAAGAGTAAACTTGACATTCTTAGAGTATTCGGGTCCTAATAATCTGCGTGTTGATTCGTTCATCCAGGCTTGGAAGAAGGGGAAAAATTCGTAAAGGGATCCGTCGACGCCAACGGTAACTGGCTTGGTCAAAAGATCTTTACGGTGTAATAATACAGTGGCAATACCGATACCAGCGAGTTTGGCGGCACGGAAACCAATCAAATCGGTAACCTTCTTGGCAAAGATACGATCAGCTAAAGTGGTTGTTTCTGGAATTCCTAACTTCTTTTCCAATACTTCGCCAACAGTTTTAAGGTCTTGGCTATGGTCATCCAAGATTTCAGACAAGAATGAGGTATCAATACCTTCAAAAGTGTCGAATTTAGGAGAAGACTTGCCGTTAAAAATGACACCCTGAGCAATATACTTTTTCATAATCAATCTGAAGATTTCTCCTAAATACCATCCAGATATGGTCTTTTCAAAGATTTGCTGGTTGGGATTCCATGTCAAGGAGTCCATCTCATGATCAAATTCGTTCAGAGGTAATACTTTCTTCTCATCGTCAAATGCACCCCACTCCATGTTGATGATCATTTCTTTTGAGGCTTTGGCAACCTCAGGACTAAGTTTAGTAATCTTCTCAGTGAGTTCATAATAGGCAGCATTGGTACCAGTGCCCAAAATTAATCCAATTTGGCTGGAAGGATTGGTATATCCGCTTGCAGCCAAAGTACCAACAGTGTCATTAACAATTGCATTGACCTTGACCCAGATGCCGCGATCATCTAAGGCTTTTTGTAAGAGCTGGACGACATCTTTTCCGTGGACGTCAACATTTTCGAAGCCCTTGGTCCAACGGACGAGTACACCAGATGCGATATGTTGCTGGCGCATAGGAAAAGAGAAAGTAAAACCTAAATTCAAAGCAGTTTCTTGATTTTGAGGAAGATTACCAATCTGGCGCTGTTCAGTTAAGAAAGTATTAATGAAATCTGCAATTTGTCCAAACAACTCTTCACCTGGCACTCTTCTCATAGCATCACTGAACTTGTGCTTTCCTTGCTCCATACTGACGATATGGTTTCCTTGGAGCTGGACTAAGCAAACACGCAAATTAGATCCACCAAAGTCAAGTGCGAGATAATGACCCGTTTCTTGGCCAGTGGCTCTTCCGGTAACATATGAAGGCTCCATAAGTAAACCCTGGCCAGTGCCCTGGAGACCGTGATCCATGGCGTTATTTAAAGCGTCCATAATTTTAGATGTGACTTCATCAGAGATGTTGAATTGTTCATTCAAAGTCTGCAAAGCACTCTCTTGTTCGGGGCTAAACACACCTGAAGGAGGCTGATATCTACTTAAAGAGCTACAATGAAATTCAACCATCTAAATTCAAAGAAAATAAAAAACTCAAAGCAATCAGATTATTTTGATAGTTTTAGTATTAAATTCAAAATAAATTGATAAGATCTAATGGTGATTATGTACTTTTTATATTAGTTACACACTACGTCACAAATTCATCAAATTATATATTTTTATCATACTTGTATGAGTGAGAATTGAGGTGAATAAAATCTCCTAATTCGTCAATTTAATAAACTATCAAGTGTTAATATTTCATTATAATTAAATTTGAAAGAAATATAATAAATATATTTTTGTTGATGAATTTATTATATCAATTAAATAAATGCGTATATATATTATTTGAACTTTATATTTTTCCGTCATTATTGTAATTTTTGTTAATTTTGATTACATTTGTTAAAATCTAAAACTTATCTAAAATTTTTTACTAAATGTCTAATATTTCCCAATTTGGTGTTATCCATTAATACTTTTTAAACTAGAATTTGTTGATAAAGATGTAAAAAATATCTAAAATATAGGTTGAATCATGTGATATGACCGGATACTAGCTAGATCTGGATTACATTTTTAAAGATTGATATATTTATTATATTATATGTATTGCTCAGTTAGTTGGTCGAATATTATAAATCTAACCCAATTTATGTTATTATTAACGTTTAAAATTTGTTTATTTTTACTGAGATATGTCAAAGATTAAGAACAAGTGGAATATTTGGGAGTGTTAAACCATTAAATATTGTAATCTTATTTTGATCTTTAAAGAATAAATAACAAAAATTCATATAATGGATAATCCAATTTTTATTATAATTAATGATATTTTTAATTTATAAATATTTTATTAATCCATGATAATAAATTGTCATAATTCTAATATTTAGAACATTGTTTTGATTAATGAAAAACTTTAAATATCAGATTTATTTTAAATTCTAATTAATAAAAATTATGAGTCCGACTGACTACTGCTTTCAAAGTTAATAAAAAAAAAGTATAAAGTGATTTTATCATACAGTAATTTTTAATCTACTATATTTTGTTTTTTGATAAAATAATAGATTTCAAATATATTGACAATGTATTTATTGAGATAAATTATATAATTTATTTATTGAAATTGTTAAATTTAGAAATTTAGTATATTATTTTTGAAATGATATTTTATCAAAATTATTATATATTAAAATAATAATCCCTTAATAATAATTATATCTCGATACAAATTTACTTTTATAGAAATATAATTAAATATTATAGATATCTATGTTGCAAAATGATTGTGTGATGTTAACAAAGTGGATAGAGTATATTTAGAAAAAATTATCTAAATTTGATAATTCAGACGTATTTTAAAATTAAATTATATTTAGATATCTTGGTTATTAGTATTTTTTTATTATCATTAATTAAGTCATTATTATAACAAGCATATTTGATTAACGATATCAATAATATTACTATCATTTAATTTAAACTATAAATTTTGTATTATTATCCCATAATCAGTTTCGAAGTTAATGGAAGGTTAAATTTCCAATTCGAATCCAACAAATGTAAGTCATTATTATAAAAATCCTAATTAATTTAAACATTATTTAAATTTTAAATTTAATAAGTATAATACCACTAATTCTAAGATTAATATTTAAAATTCATTCTGAATAATTTTTAAATTATAATGATGAATACTTATTAGCCAAATTTGATTCAATTTTTTAAAATTGATGATATTAACAAAATTTAAGAGGGATATATAATATTAATCATTTGAATTCGTCATTATACGGTTTAATTAACTTATAAATTTGACAATATATGTTCAAATTAATTAGGATTTTTATATGTTGACAATTTTTATATTATCAGTACTGGTGATGATGTAATCCGGTTTCAATAATTTTTGCATTGGAAAAGTTCGATGATATATTTTATTTTTTAATTTTACTGAGCCAGTTGATAGTTATATGATCATTTTGAAATAAAATATATATCACTTTAATTTTATTTATTTATTCATTTAATCAAGGCTGATGATTTAATTAATAATTTATCAGCATGAATGATAAATTGGTTTTATATTTATTTTCAAATCATTGATCAAATTTTTAAATAATATAAATACGAAAATATTGACATTTAATTATATGACTACCACTTATATTATTATTATTATTTTCAATCAATATTAACATGAAATTATTATTATTGACTTCTATTATTTTACCTATCATGGGTCAATTTGATATGATGAATATTTTCCCTTCATCAATTCGTGATGTTTTAGTCTCACAAATGGAAGCTGCTGCATCTTCACAAAATAATCAACAAGCAACACCTACTTCTAGTCCAAATAACTTTCAAGAAACTGCAAGAGATAAACCAAGCTCTAGAGGTAATCTAATAAATTTTAATAATACTTATGTATTAAAGTTTGTTTGAGTTAGAAGAATTGCCTACTATCACTTCCAACACCAACACCAGTCCAACGATGACCCTCCTGAAGGATACATCATCCGATATCACTACAACCACAGTGAGTGAGTCTGAAAGGTATTGAATTACTCTATAACATTGAAAACTTGCCTAATATTTTATTACAGTATACTTTCTCCAGCTTCTAATTCTGGTGATGACATCAAATCAGATTCTAATCAATTAACTCAATCTTTGTATTTGACTATTTTTACTTTGATTATCACTATTCTCTATGAAACATGCTAAATCTCCATTAAATTTATTTTTACAATGTTAATCTTTCTTATCATTATGTTTTTTATTCAAATGATAATAAGATATCATTGAAACAAAGGTTATTTACACTATTTAACTATACAATTCTTAGCATTGAATAGTATATATTATTTATAAATCATTATAAACATATTATTATTAAAAGCAATATATCAGTCATTGGAGTGGATAAAGTATTTAATCAAAGATATTATTAATTTGATTAATTTAAATTTAATATACAAATCAAGTAAATGGAATAAATTTGAATTGAATAGCTTCTCTAAGAATTATATTTACAATTATTTGAAACAAAAATATTTTTTCATTAATGTGAAAATAATTTGTTTGAATAAGTATTTTCTTGCAAGTTTATAATCTTAGGAAAAATTAAAATAGATGTGCATATTATATATAATGATTTTTATGTTCGATACTGAGTTTATTTGATGGTTATTACTATCTATTGGATGAATCTCAAGGAAAAATATGAACTACCAAGTTTTGTTTTTGTTGAAATTTGAATTGGAAGATATTGCAAAGTTCACTTTTGATGAATTAGAAACAATATCAATTATCTTACTATCAATTGAAGAAGCAGACCTATCCCATTTGAATATAATGAACGAATCTTCGGGTGTAGAATGTTCATTGGTTAGTGATCCTCTGATTACTCCAATGACACCGCATTTAAATAACACGAGCTCAACCCTGTCTTCATACAAAAAATCTGATCATGGAGGACTGGGTACTTATGCATCTGTTCTTGATTATTATAGCACAAGATGAAACCCCGCTTAAAAGTGTGCTTTTGGACCTCCATGCGGGCCTTTGAATGATGGGTTACTATTTCATAATGGAACACTAATACGCCATTTCCGACAATACTATCACGTCAGCAGGGATTAATTAATGTCGTTATTAAAAATAATCCGCCGGATTCTGTTGCAGCATGTCGAACGGTTTATCCTGGAAATAAAATTACGTTGATTCCTACTGAGGTAGCTTCCAAAAAACAGCAACTTTTAACATCGTCGTCAAAAACCTATTGGTTGAATATACAAGCACAGTATGATTTCTAACCACAGCGGGTCCCAGCTGTACATGATTGCGAATGGGGATCTAGTGAAGCACCCATAGGGAACTCAGCGCTCTATGTGGTAGCCGCAGGTCAAAGTGCAGCTAGCCACACTTATGCTTCATTGGCATGAAACTCTGAACATATTAAATGTTCGTTTCAAATTTATAATTTGTATACAATTGAACTTCAATGTGAGTTGGAAGAATGCAACAATCCTTCATTTTGAATTACTTCTTCTCCATCCAATCACATTTGTACATTAACTTTAATTGGTGATGTGGAATTATCTTTGAATGTGTTATTATAATATATATAAATTTTATATATAATTCTTATATTATCGGTTGTAAATAATTTAAATGCATATTTATATCAAATTTACAAAATTTTATAACATCTATTTACGATGATTTATATTTGTTAATTTGTTGTTGATTACATTTTAATATGATTGCATATAAATTTTGTATAGTCAATGAAAAACATAGTACATCAACGCGTTATTTAAGATAGTCTATCATTATTTTGTTCTAACTATAATAAAAATGATTGTATCGAATAGATGGAATTATCTCAAAATTATATGTTCACATCATTTTCTATTAATTCAATCCAACAAAAAATTACAAGTTTTGAACAGCAGTGCTATAAAAAAATAAAATACTAAAGTCTGAATACTTTATTCACTATGAACTATTTACCTAATCGTCCAATAAATATAAACCCTCCCAAATTTTATTCCGGCATTACAATGCTTGCTGTTGGACTAATATGTAAACCTTTCTTAAAATTCGGATGTAATGAGGTGTATTTGCTTAATTGGGATCGATTATTGAACTTAATTGAAAATCGTTCAAAAAATCAAGTAGTATTAACTGTTCAAAACCATCCATTTTCACTCCAAGATCCTCTGCTATGGGGCACACTTCCCGCTAGAATTTTAGTTAATCCTAAAAAAATGAGATGGTCTTTAGCTGCTAGGGAGATTCTATTCACCAGTGAATTTTGTTGTAAATTTTTTGAATTTGTACAGATTATTCCAGTTAACGGAGGTGATGGAGTGTACTAAGGATATATTTCCAAAACAATTGAAGTAATTAATAAAGGAGAGTAATTCAAATCTCATATCTTTTGTATATTTACAATACTATAACTTTTCATTTAAAATACAATCTGATATTCTCTATTTTGATTATCTGATTCTATAGATGGGTTAATATATATACTGAAGGTAAAATTAATTAATTAGAAGAGGTGCTATCATACAAATGGGGTGTTGGTAGAATCATTTTCGAAGTGACATTGATCCGATCATTCTTCCTATGTATCATTCCAATAATCTTCAATGTGAGAATATCTTATACCAAAATAATTAATTGAATCACTATTTGATTTAGGTATGGCTGATCTATTACCAGAGCATCGTAAAAAAATCCCTAAACTTGGAAAAACATTGGTATTTAGTTGTGGTGAACCATTTAAGATTAAGGATAAGTTAACAGTTGATTATTCGGATTAGAATAAAGAACAACTCAGATCTCACGTTAATGAAATTGTCAGACAGAAAGTTGATAAATTGAGACTAGAAACTTTGGATTGGATGAGATCTTCTAATATTGAACTATGTTTTTATGATAATTTAAACACAACTAACCATGTTAACTTCTTAGTTGGTAAAATTAGACCTTGGTAATATATTCTATATTAAACAAGTTAATTAATATTGGATATCTATCTCGATACTTATTTATTCAAATAAAATTAATTTAAACATAAAAATTTAGACAAAAATGAGCTATATTTGATTATTTTATAAAAAATTAAATAAAATTATTAATAATCGTTGTGTTTAAAATATTTAAAAACTAATATATACTATATTAAATAATTTGATAATCTATTCAATCAATGAGTGTAGTGAAACATATAAGTTTTGGAAAAAATTGATTAAATCATGATCTAAACTATTCAAGCTATTATTTTAATCATTAACGATAATTATTTTAGTATATGTTAAATATTTAATATCTGCATTTAATTATTAATAGCATTTTGAACAATAAAAATTGAATATTTTATTCATTATATGTTAACAAATTCAAATTGATTTGGTAGAAATGTCAGTTTAATTTACAACATTGATTATATATAGATTTAGAACAAAGATTGAATTTTGCTTATCTTCTTGATAACTTCTCTGTCAGTTGAATCGAACTCATCTTTGTTTTTAGTTTCCTCATTTTTACTCTGTGTATTTCCATTAAGTAAATTTAACTCCTCTTCCAATGTGGATTTAGTATGGCTCTAAAAATCGTGTTTAGAATTAAACTAATAATATAATCAAATACAATTACTAAAGTAAAATACATTTGGTCACAAACTGCATCTAGCATTTGCCATTCCGTCTGTAATACTCTAACTAGATTTGATACTTCTTCTTGAACTGGATATTTTTTAACATCTTGGTTATTCATACTTGAGTTACTGGGAAAAGTTACAGAATTGGGATCTATGCTAAAATAAAAATTATTTCTTATTCTAAAATAAAAGGGGATATGTATGTATAAATACCTATACAAATAATTGATAATTAAATCTCCCGAAGCTAGTACCATTTCCTATAAAGTTATGATAGATTGATTTATTATTCAAATATTAATATTAAAAAATTACTCTGAGACATTCATCTAATTTATTGACTTCATCCATCAAAGGCTTTGTGTTACTTTTATCTGAAGGATTACCTTTAGCAGTATTACTATTATTAGATGGTGTATTAGAGCTCATAGTGTAAATATTTATAAATGATTTAATATAATTTATTTAATTAGTTGAATCAATTTGCTAATACTTGTCTTTGAATTAGCCAGTCACCAGGTTAAATATGAATCCATGATCCATTAAAAGTTTTTATGGGATTTTAATAGGAATTTTTTAAATTTTTACAAATATAAAATTATAAATTCATAAATTAAATATTTCTACTATACTGATATAAAAACTATAAAATTATATCTAAAAAATTTATTGGAATATAAAACAGTGAATTTAATATATATTTGTTTTTCGATAAATAATCTTTGACAATATTCACTATAGTATAATGATATTTGAAATTATTGGATTAATTAAACTGATCATAAATCATCAGAAATAGTTATTAATAAAAAACTGAAATAATTGAGCAATGATCCTGTTTATTGAAGAGTAAGAAGTGCAATAAGTAATGATTGCTTCATTTAACAAAGGCAAAATGTTCATTAATAAATTATAAAAATAACATAAAAATGAATTTTTGATATTAAAATTGATTAATTATGTATAAAATTAATTGGAATAAATTTTATTTAAAGCTCTCAAAACCAACATTTTAAATTTAAATATATTTTGATAACTAAATCGATCCCATAAATAAAATTTTGATTTTGAATTTGATGGGGAGGAAAACTTTTCGATTGAAAATCCCTCTTTCCCAATATACAACTGTTGTTTAGTTGTTATTCCTTGTCTTTTGACTCGTTGAATTAATTTTAGAAAACAAATAACCAAAAATGAAATTCAGCAAAGACGTTACCTCCTCCCGCAGAAAGTGCCGCAAGGCTCACTTCTCCGCTCCCTCCCACCTTCGTCAAAAGATCATGAGCGCTTCCTTGTCCAAGGAACTTAAGGAAAAGCATTCCGTTCGCTCTGTTCCCATCCGTAAGGATGATGAAGTTTTAGTCGTCCGTGGTACCCACAAGGGACGTGAAGGAAAGGTTGTCCAAGTCTACCGTAAGAAGTTCGTCATCCACATCCAAGGTCTC
>JNEM01014212.1:0-18533 GCA_000697335.1 Conidiobolus incongruus B7586 | reverse complement strand
AATTGATTTTATATCCTATAAACTTAAAAAGATTAAAGAAGCAAAAAATAAATATATTAAATATTAATTTTGTAATTAAAATTAAAACTTTTAAACTTATGACTTATCTTAGTTGAATTTTTAATTTTAATATATAAATTAATATTCATTTGAAATTTATCATATATTCTTTTATAAATAAAAATATATTATAGTTATTTAGTTTAATATAAGTTTATTTAATTTAGAATTGACCAAGATATTAATAAAAACATTTATATTTTTAATTTTATAACTTATTTTTATAGGCTGTCTCTTATACACATCTAGATTTAAATATTATAATATTAATTTTAAAAAATTAACTATATTATATATAAATATATATATATATATTATATTAAAAATTATTATATGAAATTAAGATTTATTCAATATTAAAAAATATTTAAGCAAAATTTTAATTGATTTGTTATAAAATATATCAAGTAAGTCAATATTCAATTATAATAAATCAAAATAAAAAACTTTGATTTTTGTTATAAGCTTTAATTGAATTTTATAAAATCTAATAATTTATCATTTTGAATAATAAATCTTACTATGATCATGATTTTAAATCCCAAATTTCTTTTTATTAAATTTAATTGGATTCTTAAAAAATATTAATTAATGTTGTTTTTTAGGTAAAATTCACTATAAGTATATGATAATTTAATAGTTTCAATTAAAAATAATAATAAATTCAGTTATATATTATTTTATTATATTTCTTGGTAAATAATAATTATTTTTATAAATTTATATTTTTTATACATATTATAATATTAATATATTTATTATTATTTGAAATTAATTAAAGTAACTTCCATAGTTGGTTGTTTTTCCTAACACCAAGAGGAAAAGTATATAATTTGGCATCCTGATCAGCAGGAGAAAGTTATAAAAGCCTATGCAATTGTCCTAAATAATACTCTAAAATTAGGCATTTATTTGCAAGAGATATTAAAGCAAAGAGAAGGGATAAATTATGGTTTATTAGATTATTAACAGATCTTAAGCAGTCAAAATATTATGTTCAATATAATTTGTATTTATTTTATTTTAGATCCAGGTGGATTGTTAGATTTGTAGTTATTTATTTTAATATATCAAATAATTAGGGAACATTTGATTCATATATTTTAAAATATGTCTGCTATAAAACAAAATATAGTCTAGATCATTTAAACTCTTATATAAAGAAATAATGGTCTTAGAACTTCTAATTACATAATTAATTTTATTGCATCAGACTATTTATTATATGAAGAGGCTATTATTCAATAAACTAGGTTTGAAGATAGAATTTACTATGGTTAGGAAGATATATCATCTGGAGAGGTAATGACTAATTCAATTAATACCATATCTATTAATACCAAATCATTAGTATTATTATTATAAAGATATTACTATAAAATTAAAGAAATGGGAATTATTTAAATTCTGATTTTTCAAACATATTATTAGTTTCAAATAAAAAAAATATATAAAACAAATAAAAAAATAAATAGTTTTGAATTATATATATATAATAATTTTTTAAAATTAATTGTTTAATTTAATTATATTAAAACTAAATAGTAACCATCAAGAGTTTTTTATTTTAGTATTAGTAAAACTTAACCACAAACCCTCTAAAATCATTTAAAATTTATAAACAGCTTTTGGTAATAAAGTATTATTTTAATTAATAATTTATTACTAGGTAAATTATTTTAAAACTAATAGAGAAACTACTTAAAACCTATTAAAATCTAAAAAACTAATTTCAACTATTATTTATCTATTTGTTAATAAAGTGAAAAATTATATTAAAAAGTATCTTTTTATTTCAACTAGAGAATTATCAAGACATTTTAATATTAATCACATAAGTATTTTATATATATTAAAATTTAAATTAAAATTAATTAATAAAAATATAAAATAGGTACCTTATAATTTAACTAAAATTTAAAAAAAAGTTAAAGTAATTATTGTTAAATAAAACTTACTAAGGTATAACTAGAAACCAAACATTTTACAGTGAAATATTATAATTAATGAATTTTAGATTCTTCTGTAAAATCCTTTATTAAAATATAAATCAAAGTGTTGGATTAAGCTAAATTAACCCCTTCAATAAATTCCTTTAAATAAACACTTTATTAATAAGCAAATGTTAATTTTTATAATAGATTATAATAACATAATCTATTTTTATTTAGTTTTTAAAGGAAAATTAATTAATAATAAACTTTATATTTCTTTTTTAAATAAAACTATTTCTAATTAGTATTCTTAATATAATTTGAGAAGACTTATTATTTTGCATAATAATTATAAACATATAAATCTAAAGTTATAAAAAACTTTCTAATTAAAAATAACTGGAAAAAACTACCATATCTAGTATATTCCTTAGATTATAACCTTTGTGATTATAATTGCTTTAGGTAATTAAAAAACTAGCTTATAAGAAAAAAAAATTTCTGCAAAAAAATTTAATTTGTTTATGAAATATCAAATTTTAGTTTTTAATAAAAAAATAATTTTTTGGTGTTAGATCTTTACTAAAAATATATCAAAAAGTTATTAGAAATAAAAGAAATTATTAACTTTGTATTATATATTTATTTTTATTTTTTATATATTAAAATGTTTATTTTTTTTTAATTGCAAATATTCCCATTATTTAAATTACAAAGTAATATCAAAGTCAACTGTAATAACTATCTGAGTTATTCAGTACCTTCAGCTAAATTCAATAATATAGATATTACCTATCTATACTAGCAAAAATATAAATATTAGGGTTTTAAAAGAGTAGAAAACTATTGCTTTAGAGATTTGGTACCTCTAATCCTTATCCAAAAGATATATTCTTTTTTAGCTTAAAACCATATTAGAAGATACAAGAAAAAAGCAAAGCACTTTTGATTTTAAAAAATATTATTTTATAATTCTATAGCATTAATTCTCATATTTGTATTATTCTATAACACTTAATAAATTTTAATATTGAATTTTTATGAAATAAATATTAAGTTTATAGATTAATAATAAATTTGTTTGCAAATATTTATATTTATTAGTTTAATTATTCATTAAAATAAAATTCAAAGCAATAAATTTTTGGACAAGAATAAATATATATTTAAACTAAAATTATTGATAATTTAAATTTTGACTTAATTTTAATAATCATTTTAAATATATACCAAAGATATATAAATTAAAATATGAAGTAAATTATTAAATATATTAAATACTTGAATTAAATATTTCAAAGTTATTTTTTTAATATTCAAATATTTTTTGAATAATTTTTAACTATTTTTTGAAATATATATTAATATTATTTGTGGTTAATATTACTTAATAATTATAATTATATATTAATAAATATATTTATTAATTTGCTAATTTATATTTAATTTTTTATAAACTTATATATCTACAAATTATTACTTATACTCTTGCTTTTACCTTTCCTTTTATCTTTTAAATTCAAATTAATTATAATATATCTTTTTATCTTATATTCCCTTAAATTTATCAATTCCTATTTTAATATACAAAGAGGGGGAAAATATATTTTTTTAATTGAAGGAAATTAAGTCAAAGTTATTATAATTTATTTTCAAATAAAACACTAAATAAACTAATTCCATTATATTATAAGCTACCAATACTTAAGCTAAACATTATATAATTATTTTAGTTTTTAGCACTAAGCTACTATATAAACAATAATTAGGAAATAATTGCATAATAGTAATAAAACTTTAATTTCAAAAAATATTTCAAAATTAATTTAATTTTTTTAAATATATTTTATTATTTCAATATTGCATTTAATAACTAGGCTTTTGTTTAATATAGTATTAATAGTTAATATAATTCAATGTGATTTTTAAATATTAAAATATTATATCAATTTATAAGGAAATAATATATTATTTCCATTGGTTATAATTAATATATATAATGGCTTTTATATTATATATCATGTATTATAATATAGGGTAAGAATCTTTACATCACACTTGGTGTTAAATAATTCCATGATATTTCACCTTGTTTAGATAAATTAGTTAGGTGTATAATACCTACTTTCAAATCATACAAGAAATCCATGAACATATAAATTATCCTTGTTTTATTTACCTAATAAACCTAACAGAACCTTGTACCAAGTAAATACCTGAAATAATTTTTAAATAATAATAATAATAATAATAAAAATGTTAATCTATGATTCAAATACATTATTAAATGGTTATATTTTATATAAATTGAGATTTGATTAAAATTCGGATGAAATCAATTAAATTTATAGAGAAAGAATTGATATGCTATTAAAAATTGATATTAATCAAAAATAATATTTAATCTAAAATATATTAGTCATTCTTATTATTTTGTATTGATATATATATCAAATAATATATCATGAAAGAATAAATCACTATTTTTCATCTTTTATTATGATTTTTATTTTGGTAAATAAATATCATATTAATAAATATAATATTGGAATTAAGAAATAATAGAGCTATTCTATAATTCAAATGATTAATTTATCATACTATAATATTGAAAAAATATTCCTAAGAAAATAATGTTGAAAAACTGTGTAATATATAATCATAATATTTAATTCTATTTAATTCTGCTATTAATATAAATGAGAATTATAATAATATTACTCTGCATTTTTAATAATGGGAATTTTTTGCAATTAAAAATAAATAAACATTTGAATATATGATATATAAAAATAAATATATAATATAAATTTAATAGTTTCCTTTATTATTAATAACTTTTTGCCATACTTTTGGCAAACTTCTAACACCTAAAAAACAGTTCTTTTTATTAAGGACTGAAATTTGATGTTTCACAAACCAATTAAATTTTCCTGCAGAAATTTTCTTTCCTGCAAGCTGGTTTTTTAATTGCCCAAAGCAATTATAATCACATGGGTTATAATCAGGGGAATATACTGGATGTGGTAATTCTTTCCAGTTATTTTTAATTAGAAAGTTTTTTACAGCTTTAGATTTGTGTATTTTGCAATTATCATGCAAAATAATAGGTCTTCTCAAATTATATTGAGAACACCAATTAGAAATACTTTTATTTAAAAAAGCAATATATATATATATATATATATATATTAAAAATATATAATTTCCTATTAACTTTGTATATATTTATTCATTTCAAACTAATAATATGTTTGAAAAATCGGAAATTAAAAAATTTCCCATTATTTCAAATTCAAGGTAATAATAATAAAATTATCTTATCGAACCTTGATTTATTTATGGTGATTACCATGATAGTTCATTATGTGAGATATTGTCAAAATAATGATAATTAAAAATTAAAATTATTAATTAAAATATTTATAGTGATATTAACTATAATTGTTAACTTTTAATAAAATTATAAATTTTTAATGATGAAATGATTAAGATAATAGTATAAAAATATACAATAAACAGGACAATATTTGATCAAAATATATATAAATCAATAAATGATATTTTTTGATCACTTATTTTTTGATTTAATTACTAGTCACATATAGTTTAAAGAAATATTATTTTTTTATCATATATTAGTGATAATAATTTAAATCTTAATTTTAAATGTAAAAATAATTTACAAATTAGTTTGAAATTATTACTAAATAATTTAAAATATATTAATAAATTGATATGATAATATAAAATTAGCTTATCTTATATACCATTATTTATATATCATTTTTGATATTAATCTGTTAAACATAGTTTATATTATATAATCAATACTTGAATAATCATATGAATAAGGAAAATAATATTACCCAAGTTTAATTTTTTTCAAACATATTTATTTAGATATAGATGATATAGGAATAAACAGATTTATCATTATGTACTGAAATATGATTTTGTAAATAAATTTTATTAAATTTTCAAAATTAGTTAGGTTGCAGATTAATATCATTTAATCTATATAAATAGATTATAGCTATGAATTTATGATTATCGCAATATTATATACATTTCAGTGGATCTTTGTTCAGATTTTTTAAGAGATTGATAATTACTGTATTTACTTTGAAGTAACTATCAAAATTTATATATAATAAAAATGATCAAGATGATGAGATATAGATAAAATATTTAATATATTGTTATTTGTATTTTTTTAATCAATAATATAAATTTATAATATAATATTTATTATAAAGTATTATAAAAATATTGAAAAATATATTTAATATAAAAAATTTTTTTAAAAAAAAGAAATTAATAATAATTTAAATGTTTTAATATTAAGATTTTTTTTATTAATTAAAATTTCAGGGCTGAACTAATCTTATTATAAAATAGTATATTATTACAATTAATATTTAAGATAAGAAAATTTCAAATAAAAAATAATTACACTTGTAATAAATAAAAATATTGATTGAGTAAATTTATTAATTTGATTAGGTACATTTCAATAGTATTAGGATTTATGTAAAGTGTGCTTTATTTGAGGATTGATTTATTGAATATTTATATTAATACCTAATGATAAATTGATTTAGTCAAACTTTATATTCGTAATGCAAATTATGTTTAATACTTAAGTTTAAATTATTGTATAATACTGATTTCCGTAATATGAATCAGTCACATTGTAATAATTGTTACTTTTTCAAAATATTAACTTTAATTGAGTATGGCAAAATTCAACAGATATATATATATGTTAATTAATATGGATTAAGAGAATGCATTTTGAAACAAAATTTTAATGTTAGCATTATTTTTGATCAAGGGTCAATTTTGAAAATGATCTAATCATTACTCATTCTTTATAGTGAGTAGCCAATTAATGCTGATATTGAACTGTTACTTTAGAGTAATTGGATATGAATTAAAATAGATAATAGATAAAAGGTTAGATAACTTACTTTGATACAGAATTACCCAATATGACTATAGTACAAATTTTGATTATTAGATAAGGTATAAATAAAAATTCGATCAATTATAAAAACCAATTAATAATCAACATGTTAATTTAATTTTTAAAATTATTGGTTTAAAATAAAATATCGAATGATTAAGAATGATATAAATAGTAAAATTGCTAATAAATAACTAAAATTAGTTAATCAAATATAATTTTATTGTACAACAGGATAAATAAAAATAATATATTTTAATCAATTTTGAATTTAAAAATTAAAGTTAAAAAGTAAAAGTAAGAATTATATTAAATTTTTTATATTAATTTTTATTTCAGTTACAATTAATCCGAAATTTTATTTATTAAGTCATAATTTTTAGGCAAAGAAAAAAATTAATAAAATTAAATGATGATATATTAATTAATTTAATATAATGAAATTTCAATTTAATATAATATTATTTTTAATTAAATAAAGAATTAACTAAAAATTCAATTTATTTTTAATGGAGCTAATTCTTTGAGATAACGAGTATGATGAATTGAGTTTAAAAATGATAAAGTTTGAAATGAAATGTTTGAGTATCAAATTAATCTCTTTAAATATAGTGAAGAATTAATTAAAGTATAAAAAAGGGGGAAGCTTTGTTAATTCAAGTTAAGGAAGATAATTTGAACCATTTTTGGGGATTGGGAGTATGGAAGAGAGAAACTTCAAGGGGTTAAAATAAAATGTATGGAAATAAAAAGCATAATGATTGGTTAATGATTTCTATTTATGCGCTGAAGTTGGTTTTTGTTTTACTTTATTGCTCTGACATCACATCATTATCATTTCGAGTAATGAAATATCACTTGGAATTACTGAATAAAGCCACTAAATTACATCTCGTCCAATTAATTTTTTACAATCTATATATCATAAGCAAAATAAAGACACTGAATTAAGGGAATACGAAGGATTGTATGTAAATATTAATAATGGAAAGAAATCAAAATAAAACAAGGAATATATGTCGAAGCCAAAACGCTAACATAATATCACTTTTAAGTTAGTTGCCATTGAAAGAGATCTGAGAAATTATAATAAAATATATTAAAGAACTAATTCAAGAAGAGATAATAAAGTATAAGATATTTATTTTAATTATATTTTTGGTTTAAATAATATAAGATGATTAATAGAAATAATAAAGGAATATATTGATGGTATGTTATGATATAGTTGGAGGATTTCATTGTTGGGAATTAGACCCAGCTGATTCAACAGTTTTACTTGTGTACAAAGGTTATTCTTGAAAACAGAACAACTTAATAATTTCGTTTGAATTTGATATTATAATAATAAATGCAGATGAAACTGATGTGAAAATAAAAAGAGAAGGAAAGCATTTCAGAGTCTTCATGAATATTAAGATACACTTTGTGCTTTGATAAATGATTAATTTAACTAATAACTAAGCGATCTATTTTGAAGATCTGAATTTACATGATGTCTTGTTCAATTAAGCACGGAAACGGAGGAAAGGAGGGACAAAAGAGTTAATGTAATCTAAGGTCTCGGGAAGTAAGGGAACACTTTCGATGGTGGCATTAGTAGCATTCTTAACTCTTTGGATGGCAGTTTGATCGGGCTTGGTAGCTTCGCTCAAAATGACATTGTATCTTTGGTTAATGTATCCAAGAGTAGTTTGGACATTTTGAGGTAAGTTTTGAGAAGTAGTTTGAACGAAGTTGGAAGCAGAAGCAAGTTCTTCTTGGATGGAAGCAGTCAAAGCTTGAGTGCGTTGAACAAGTTGAGCTTGGGAGTTGTGAATATATTCCAAGGTGGCGCCTTGAACGGTGGCAGCATTTTGGCGAGCAGAGTCAACTACCTTTAAGATTCTTTCGTTGATGGCAGTAAGCTGTGTGATGGCTTGGTTAACAATTTGGTTGGTTTCCTTGAGTTTGAGTAAACGTTCAGAGGAGTTAATAGACTTGAGGTGTTCTAATTGTTGGCGAGCTAATTTGATAACTCTTCTTTGAGCCTCAGCCACTAAGTGATAAGCTTTTTGGGCAGGAGTAGAGGAAGGGTCAGGAGAGGATCCGGTTTCATCTTCAGGAAGGACACGGTTCAACAAAGCGTTACCATTGGAGAGAGCTTGTTGGACAATCTCTTCAACGGATTTGGCAAAGTTGTGTGTAGGTCCAACAACCTTGGAGATGTTACGATCGATTTCAGTTTTACATACCTCATATAAATGAACTGAAGAAGCATAGATTTCTTTGGAAGGTTGTTTGGAGATAGGGAACTTGTCGCCAATGAAATCAAGAGACTGACAGGCGAGTTGATCCAATTGGTTAATCTGAGATGAAAAACGGTTTTGGATAGGCTGAGTAACATCATTGACTCTGTTCAAAGTAGTATTGGCAGTGTCTAAAGTATATTTAATATATTTACCATAGGGGGCGTTGGGGTCGTTAGCATAGTTGTGAACATAATCCAAACCATCGGCAATGATGGGGAAAGAGGTAAGACGCTCTATGACTTGAAAACGGTGGTCGTTAGAGTCAACAGAGGAAGAAGAGGAAGAATCAGAGTGAGAATCATTGTGAGTCAAGGGAGGGAAATCTTCGTTGTCAAGTGCGTGACCATTAGGTTGAGTTTCATTTTCATATTGGTTTCCCTCATCAACATACTCTTCATGAGTGTTTTGAGTGTTTTCCTTAGTATTAGTAGCGCTGTTATCTTGTTGAGCAACTTCTGAGTAAGTCATATTTTCAGTAGCCATAGTCAATTTTAGAAAAAGAGATGAAGTATGAAAAAAATCACCTCAAGACTATAAATGTAATAGGTGATTAAAAAGGAGATAATTCAAAATTCAATTCTTAATCAAAAATGCATCTATTGCAAATATATATACTTCCCCCCCTCTTCCCACAAACCTAGTTGAAGTTTATCTAAGTAAGACTGACCATTCAATTCTCTATAATCTTTCACATGTCAAATAAAGCAGGAGGGTGGGTGATGCTCTGATTGAGTAAAAATTAAATGATGATACAGGAGTGTGGAACCTAGAACATTTGCCCAATTAGGTCATTCTTATCAACCTAGTAAAATTTATCTCCTCATATTCTTATCTCTTGATATCAACTAAATGGGTGGCTTAATCTTATATGTGTATAATCACTTTTAGCAACTGAGTAAACACAGCATAGTATAAATACCTAATAACATCGCAACTCTACTTTTTGCGATCTTATTATTCAATACTTTGTGAAATAAGATTTACTATACAATATTCGGGATTCTCCAATATTCATATGTCAAATAAACCAGCGATTTAATGTTAAATACGAACATGTTACACTATATTCATGAGTATTTTTCGAATTAAATGATGTCAATGTTAATCTTATTGTGAAACTACTCAATCTTCTCATGGATCCAAAAATTCCACTCTTCTATTCTATGGATCATACCAATAATTCTTTTAGTTTAACTTTGAACATTTATCATGTAGCTAACCATTTAGTGACTTTTACATCATATATAATATCATATAGTATTATAGATTATTTGAATATTTTTTTGATTTCATTTTTAACAAATATTATAAAATGATTAAATAATTATGCATTCGAACTAATCATGTACATATTCCTGATTTTACCCAACTACCTTTATCCAACATTTGAGTATCAATCATTACTTTCATTATAATATAATTACTCAAAGATTGCAAATTGTATAATTTCTATTTTTTTGCTTTTATATAATAATATAATAATATTGATGACTCAATTTTATGAAAATATTAGAATATTATTCCTAATAAGACCCACTAATTTATATTATTTAATAACTATAAATTAATTATATAATTATAAATGATTTTTTATTTTTAAAATCATGGTTAAATTAATATTTTTCAAGTTGATTTTTTTCGTTTATTTATTAAGATCATTTTATTTACAATTAGTTAGAATTTTTGATTTTTAAAAAAAGAAAATATTACAACTATTCCAATTGCTGTTTGTATATAACTATCAGAACTTAATTACCATATTTGAATAATATTAGATATATTGAAAAATCAAAATCAAAATCTATAACAAATCTTAGTGTTTAAAACATTAAAAATCAGATAAATGATTTAAAAAAATGCATAATGGCTAAATATCGTTTATAATATGAAGATTATAATTTACTAATTTGAAAAATTTTATTATATTTAATTTTAAAATTGTCTAATATTGGCAAATGCAGAGATATGATACAAAATATTTGAATAACAAATTATATCAACGATCACAATAAATTACCATCCATTGAATTCACTATTGGCATGTTCAATTAAATTAGCTAATATGATATTGTATAGTTAGATAAAATTCTTCAATATTTATAATTCTCATTGCTACAAAAATCATAAATATTAACTAAATCATAGTTTTTTATTATATAATGATTATTATTATAAAAAATAAAAATAGATTTGTGATACTTTTGATTTAATTATAATTATAATATAAATAAATTTGATAATAAAATTTTATTTCATAAATATTAACACTTATGATCATCATTTTACCAGATATAGAAAATAGAAATTTAAAATTTGGTCAGTATTATTTACTATTGATTCTTATTTAGATCTGATCATTAACAAAGTACAAAGCCTATCTATGTAAATAATTATGATATCATATTTAATCAACAAATTTATATCTAATAAATGTTATGTATTTGATAATCAGACAAATAATTTTAGTTTAATACCATAATATTGTGAAAACCAAAGCTACAATTTTACCTATAATGATTAATTAGATTTTGGTTCTCAAACAATAAAAATTTCAAAATATAAAAATATTTTTCCATTTAAAAATTAAAATATTTGTATATTTATGCAGTATCATGTGGATCGTTAATATATCTTATTTGATTAGACACTTTTCGTTAAGTTCAATCAGTATTTTAATAAAAAATTTGAATGATTCATTTTTATTAGTATTATTCATATTTCTTTATTATATATTCACTATATCATCAATTTCATTTAATAGTATTTATCGTGTTATAATGATATTAAATATTATGACTTTGTCCACAAATTTTCTATTAATATAAACTATTAATTGCTAATTTAACTATTAACCTTATTGTCAATATGTTAATAAGAAGGTTTAAAATAAGTGTCAAATATCTTTGAATTAAAATTAACAATAGGTGATATAGTAACAGTAATTTATCAAACTATAAACAATGGGGATTATATTTTGATATCAATACAATAATCATATTTGAATAGATTCAAACTCTGAGAATTTTAATAAAGATTTTTCAGTTTCCATTATAATTATGCAATTTAGCATTTTAGCTGTATAAACATTTCATTAAACAAAATTTGTAGTATATAAATATATAATAAATAAAATCAAAATTCGCCCAATGTATTGAAAATAATTGCTACTTTTAAATATGCTTACAATTTAACTTGTCCAAAGCTGATCGAAATCGATCACCCTTGTTTAAGTCTTGCTTGGAGTACAGTGACCCCAAGGGGTAAAGTTCCAACACTGATCCTTGAAGACTGGCTTGATTGATTGTCAGATAGAAAAGTAAAATGTTTCAATCAATATTTATATTTAAATTCATCCTTACATGGCACAGAGGACATTTGAAAGTATTGCTTGATCTAAGTTATATAATCAAATATTCACGATTACCATGTGTTTTTCATGTGTGACACTAGTCACAAATGATCATCTTGCACCCAAGTTAATCTTTTGTTTTGATAATTAAGCTTGATTCAAATTTCTAATAAAATCATATTAATTTTGATTTGATGTTTAGGTATTAATATATTTTTTATTTTTTTCACTACCCTGTGATACTTTAATAATAGATTTGATAAATTTCTAATATATATTGCTTTTAGTTTTTTTAATTAATTATATTATCTTATATTGTTTTCCATAGCAAATCTTTTAATAAATAATTTATAAATAAATTAATTTTAATAAGAATTTATATATATATATATATATATATATATATAAATTAAAAAATTAAAATTCTTTTTTTCATATTATTTTTATTTTATTTTCGCACTTAAATAATAGATAAATATTAACAATCTTTGCTATGTAAGGTTATAAAAATGATTTACCTTTTATAGTAATTTTTAAATTAATTTAATATTATGTTTGATAACAGATATTTGCTTTTTGCGTTGTCTAAAATTAATATTAATAAATTAAAGTTCTTTTTTCCTTTTTTATATATAATTTTATTGTTTTTTACTATATATTTAATATTAATAACTATTAAAGAAATTAATTTTTTTATTTAAGATATTATAAACAATTTTGTATATTTCTTGAGTTTGGTTTAATAATAATTAATAATAAAATATTAGTTTGTATGCTTTTTTAATAAAAATTATATATTTTTTGACTACTATAAAATATTAAATATAAGTTAATTAAATTATTTTATATTAGTTGATCAATTATATTTTTAAAATCTATATATATATAGATCTATAATTATAAACCTTTTTTGCAAAATATAATCTATGATCCTATAATATAAAACAATTATTTATCAAAATATTTGTTAGTTCCTAATATTAAATATTTTGATCAAAAATTTTTTATTTAATAATAATTTTTTTAAATTAAACTCAAGAAATTTAAATTTATAATAATAAAACTTATTTTTATAAATAACTATAATTCTTGACATAATATATATATATAGAAAGTTATATTATTTATTTTCAATTTTTATTAATGCCTTAGATAATTATAATTTCCAAATATATTTTTCAAGATATTGGACTAATTGTTTAGGTTTTAGTTCTAATGGTTTGAAAAAAACACTTGAGTAATATATTTTTTGGTTAAATATTAATTTCTATTTAATCAAAAGATTGTTTGATTTCAAAGACTCAGTAAAATTTAAATTCCCTTGGGGTTTATATGGTTCAAGCCTTTTCAACTATTTCATAAGATTCCAACTTGTATATTTTGAAGGCAAAAATATATTCAGAATAGTTGATCTTTGGCACAAAATGACAATAATTTATTTAATGGTATACTATTGGAAACCAAAAAAATATTATCAAATAACATCCAAATATCAATACTGAAATTGATAATATTTCTTAGCCTTGATTAAACGTCAATAAGTGTGCTCAAAACCAGTGGAAATTCCCGGAACGGTAACATTACCCGAGAGATTGTTCATATTGTAGTTTAATACAATAAACAGATATTTGTAATATTATATTAGATTTTATTATTGAATAAATGTTAATTGAGCAATCCAAGTTTCATGCTTGGAAGATTAGTTTTTGAATCATATGAAATTAATAGGTATATAATTTAAATTTGCATAATAACTGATAAGGTATTGACAAATCAAATATAGAAATTGATTCGGAAACTAGATAACAAATGTACTTCATTTTTTTAATTTGATATATATTTAAATATATTTTGAAAATAAGATAAAGATTAAGTAATATATATATGGTTATTTAGATTATTAAAAAAGGTTTATCAAGAATCTGTTAATCTATATTGATTATAAAGAAAAGTTAGAATCTTCTGCGACTATTGGATAGATATCTATAATTTTTTATTTTGAGTTCTATAAATATATTATTGGACTACAAAACAAACCAATTTAATAATAAAACAAATAAATAGTTGAGAATAAATTTAATTATTATGCTCTTAAATATCATATTTTAAGAATGATGAATGCCTAGAATCAAATTAAGGAAAATCATAATATAACTTATTAGAATGACGTAATATATATTTTTGCTGGAATTTGTTGTTTCAATTCGAGATCATCAAATTATTTAAATAGAATTAAGCTTTATCAACAAAGTCTTTGTTCGATAAAATCCGATTAAATAATCTATACGGTTTAATAATCCACATAATTTACCAATACCATCTCTAAAAATAGTATCCTAGATCAAATGCATAAATTAATTCAATATGTATTACGAACACTGAAGTATCCATAATGACAATAGGACTAGATCAATCTCGTGAAAATAAGAGACGGAAAGATCCAGTCAATTTAAATTAATTATTCATATGAATATTTGTTACACTTGTTCATTTAGCCCATTGTCACAATCGATTCTTATTATACTGAACATGTGATGTTTTTAATTTATTTATGATAATTTATCATATTTTTACCAATTGAATTCAAATATACTTTGTATTAAATAATTTATTAAAAAAGATTCTGGTACTCATAATAATAACTAAAAATATTTAAATCATTTTAACTTGTTAATAAAGAGAAAATCAAAATAATTTGAATAAAATATTAATACAAGACTTACTAATTATTATACTTGATTAATTTTATTTTGATATTTAGATTGATTTTAAAAATATTTAGTTTTATATCTTTGAGTTTAATACGTTAAGTATTATAAAAATTTCTTTAATTTATTTTTCGCATGACTGTACGTGCAAATGTTCATTTTTATCCTAACAGCATTATAATGATCAAAATTTAATATATATTATTGATATTATTTAAGATCAGTAACTATGGTATTAAATATAATATCTGTATATCTTTGTTAATTGGAAACTCTAAATTTAATATTATTCAGTTAATAATATAGGAATGACTGAATCACTTTTATCATAGTTGATTGTACTTAACAAATTCTATTGAATAGTTTTCAAATTCTTTGAAAATTATTAATTTTGAATTAGTGCAAATCTGGTTAAAAATCTAACTTTAATCATGATTAGATATCCACATTTTAAGCTATCTATGAACTATATTATTAGTTGAAAAATATAAAAAAATTTTAATTGAATAAATATTGATGTTAATAATGTATATTAATATTAACAGGACATTGATAAAACTGAATTAAAATACAAATGATATGCCAATTCCTTTTTATGGGTATTATTTGTTTAAAAAGTTTTTTAGTATATAACATATTATTGATTAGTGTTAAATTTTTGATATTTAATTCAATCTTTTTATCCCATTTTCTCAAGTATCCAGCTAGTTAGTTTGACTAATTAAGTTGATTCTTTAATAATAAATTAATTAAATCTTATATTGACATTAATTTTCTAATTTCATTACGAATTTTAAAATATATTAAATATTTAAATAGATTAATTTATATATTTCACTTTTATTAATTTGTCAATTTTTAACTTGTTTAATATAGATTATATATTTGAAATAAATTGTTTTTAGTAATATAATTGTCTATATAAATAAAATTTTAAATAAAATAATCTATATTGCAATATTAATGCATTGAATATTTTTTAAATATATAAATATATTGCTATCAATTTTAAATTACAGAATATTAAATATCAAGCTTTAATAAGATTTTAATTAAAATTATAGAAAATTATTATTTAAATTAAATATATATCTTTAATTATAATTATTAATATATTTTGAACCTTTAATATCAAAAAATTACTTTATTAATTAAAATATTTTATATTATTATATTTTTTAATTTTTTAATTTAATTAAAATTATAATGATAGTATTTAATTTAATATATTATATTAAAAGATTTTTTTTAGAGATCTTATATATTTATTTTTATATTATTCATCTTACTATAAATTACTTAATTAATTTATACTTTTAAAGTTATATTGATTATATATACTAACCTACAAAAGTGAGTCATAAAATCAAAAACACTTATATTTTTACTAATAACTTAATTAATATTTAATAAAATAAACCTAAATTAAATAATTAAAATCTATTATATTTATTAATTATATATATCATTAAATGATGATATTTAGCTATTAATTAGTTAAAATATAAACCCTTAAATTTTACCTAAGATAAGTTATAAATTTATAAGTTTTTGGTGATAAAAAAAATTAAAACTTAGTATATTTACCTTTAGCTTTTCTAACTTCTTTAAGTTTATAAGGTATAGAATCAACTAACTTTTTATATTAAAAAAGGTTAATCTTGTTTTATACTTTTTAAACATATTTTTAAAGTTGATTTAAATTTTTTATTAGGGGGGAAAACTTTAATAGCTTTTTTTTAACTAATCTTAAAGGTATTTAATTAGATTAAAGTTAAAAGATTGAAGAAACTATTTTATAACTGCTATCTTGTTATTTTTAAGTTATTTGGTAGTAAAAGTTATAATATAATAAAAAACATTATCTTACTAGAAAATAACATTAAATTTGTTTAACCTATACTATTTAATAATTTTTTTTAATTTATTATTTAGAATACTTTAATATATTTTAGTATTAATTCTTTTATTAACTTTATAAAGATACTTTACACCTAAAGATAATATATATCCTTAAATAATAATTAACCCACTATTGTATTTTTGGGTAAAATTAACATAATGGTTATAAAATAGTTTTATATTTTTTCTAAAGTATCTAGCTTTTTTATTTAATTTACAAAAATATATTTTTGTTTTATTAAATTAAATAACCTTACTTTAATTAGTTTTAGTTTAATATTAGTGATAGCATTTAAACTCTTATTTAACTTTATAATAATATTTTTTAGTTAAGGGTGTTTTTTCTTAAAAAATAAGTGGTATCTATATTAATATAAAATATATATAATAGTATTAGTGTTAACTAATATTTTTACATAGTTTTATAATTCCTGTTATATTTTTACAATAGTATTATACTTACTTATATTAATTAACCTATAAATATATTTCTTATTATATTAATCTATAATTTTAATATATTTAAATTTAAGTTTAAATATTTCTTTATTATTATTCTTAACAACCTTAACTATAGTTGATTAACTAGCACTAGTAATTCTAACAACATTATAAGTTGATTTACCTTTTTTATAAAGTTGATTAATATATAAGTAGATTTTTTTAGAGAGGGATTTAGGTATAATAGTACTAATAAAAAAAATTTAGTATATTTGTAAATTATTATATAAAATAATAACAAAAATAGAAAAAAGATATGGTTATATATTGTTAAATATATTCCCTTATTTCAAAAACCCACAAATTTATAACTCATCTTGATTAAATATTGAAGGTTAATATTGTTACTAATAATTTACTAAATATATCTAAATATATATATTTATTATTAAATAATGTACTTTATATATATATTATAGTTTCAAGTAATCTAATATATACAATTGTTTTAGTTATTAATTAAAACATATATATTTTTAATTTTATAACTCACTTTTGTAAGTTAGTGTATAATATTATATTATCTAATAATTTTGGTTTTTTTTCCTTTTAATTCTTATTATTTTCTTCTATTATTTTTAAGATTAAGATTATATTTTGTTAATATTATTATATATTATTATTATCTAATATAAATCATAATATATCAATATTAACTTATTTGTTTACAAAGCTTAATTAAACTTTGTTTATATTTATATTATTTTTTTATATTAATGATATTATATTACAAAATATATTGCTTTGATATTAAACCTTCCTTTAGATTATATTGGTTTTATTATCATTATATTTATATATTAAATAAATTTTTTTTAT